>JAQIWG010004662.1:0-15644 GCA_034695025.1 Chamaedrilus cognettii | reverse complement strand
ATGAGTAAATAATGAAATATTTGACCTTAATTGCACTGAACAATCTAATCTAAATTATTTTTTAGATTTAATTTAAAATTTTTAACCTATATAAGTTTCTTTTTTAAAGCAATGTAAATTGTTTTTTTTGTTTTATATATAATAAGGGTATACCTTAGGCTATACTCAAATAGTTAACATACATGTAAATTGTCATGTACTGAAGACTGACTGAAGGGTGAGATATTTGTCGTGTAGATGTTATCTGTATAATATGCTTTTTTACGCTTTCAATATTAAAGTTAACACAAACTGCTCCTCGCAAACCCTGCGTTGACTCGTTAAAACATTCCAGTGAAGGGCGAGGCGTCAGTTGTATAAATTGCTGTGTATATATAATTATGCAACTTTATATTTTATATCGTAGTCCTATATTGTTTGGTAAATCTTTTCTATATTTTATGCGGCATGTTTTTCATTTTCGATACCCGCTTTCTAATCAAACTTTCAAACAAAATGTCACTCTCAAACCCTAGGATGACTTGTTAAGAATGTAGATCAAGTGGTGTAAATCACATGTTCCATTAAACTCTCTTTTTCAGCTTATATTTGTATGTCAATATTCTTTAAATACTATGCTACTAAACATCTTCTATGCTAACTTTAACACACAGTGTCGTTCTCGAATCCTATAGGATGACTCGTTAAGAATGAAGGTCATGGCAATACATTGGAGAAGGCTGTATGCATTGCCTTGAGTTGCAGTCGGCAACGTTTCATTGAAGGAAGAGATATCTCTAGTGTAAAAATCTTGTGTGTGTATATGATGTTGCTTTATATGTTAGATAGTCAACTTAAATTGTGAAGGACTTGCCTAGAAATTGATCCATAAACTGTGTTAGCACTAAACTGTGACCGCCAGTAGACTATAAACCTCAGTGCACCCCTATGTCTCCTCATTGTGTGGCATGGCAAAACAAATATACACATTTATTTTATACTTTTAGTACTGCAATACTATTCCAGTACACTAGTGAATCAAACATAATTCTCTCAGGCCGAACAGATAGAACAACGGTACTGCACTCGGTTTTGCTTGTGCACAACAGATGCATCGATGATGGAAGCGACCAGGAGCAACTCCGGGCCTGCTCCACGCTGCTTTTCCCACACTCCCCCCCTGCGCAATCCCCTCCCCGCACCCTGAGCGACCTAAACCTCCCCCCCTCCTCAGAAAGAAGAACCAGACGAACTGCGAGAATGACAACAATAGAAAAGGACTGGAGGACTATCGCGCTGATAGAAAATCAAAAACTATTCATAGGTCTAAACTGTACGCAAGACCTGACAATGAACTACCGCGACACCCAAATTATTATTATTATGGGGGCGTCAGAAAACACCAAAATCATCATCGATTGCGAACTACAGAATTGCAGTTGACCAATTGCACTGTCCTCAATACTTTGTAAAATACTTGAAAGATTGATAACAAATAGACTCATATGGCCCCGGGAAAAAAAGAAGTTGCTAAACGAGTCCCAATGCGGCTTTCGCAAAAATTGCTCAACTATACACCAGATTGTAAGATTACATGATGCAATAAATAAAATCGATGTACATTGGAGGCCATCTTGTCGGTGTTTTCCTTGACTTTCATGCCGCATTTGACCTCGTTTGGCGAGAGGGACTACTACATAAACTAAGAGGGTTAGGAATAGAGGCATCGCTGGGTAAATGATTTTTAACGAGCAGGACTACAAGGGTAAAGGTGGGGAGTAAACTTTCAGATCCACACACACTTGACAACGACACCCCGCAAGGATCAGTCATATCTCCCCTCCTGTTCTCGATCATGATAAATGATATACCGACCGTTAATAACGCACAATCACAAACGTTTATATATGCTGATGACAGTTCCTTGTGGCGAGCCGGCGTCAACTTAAATCAGGTAAATAAGGAACTGCAGAAACAACTCGACGAAGTAGAGGCATGGTGCTGGCATGCCAGCATGCTGCCAGGATGGTGCTGGGGCTTTAAAATCTCAGAGGCAAAAACGGTGGCTGTTGTTTTTACTAGAAAAGGAACCCAGAATATTACTCTCAAAATATACGGAAAAGGTATCTAAATTCAAAATGAAGTTAAATTCTTAGGCATGACTTTCGATAACAAATTAACCTGGAACGCCCACATAGATTGATTAGTAGCTACATGTGAGAGCAGAAAAAATCTAATGCGCAGTGTGACAGGCCACTCGTGGGGGGCGAGTAAGAGTGTGCTGCTGACAATGCACCACGGGCACTCGTCAGGTCGACGCGCCCCGACTATGGCAGTCAACTACTAAATAGAGCATCCAAGACCGCTCTAGCCAGATTAGACACTGTACAAGCAACATGCGTCCGCATCTGCTGCGGGGCAATGCGAGGCACTGCGCTGAGTGCCATGCAGCAAGACTGCGAGGAGATGCCCCTTAGTATAAGACGGCATAAACTTTAGCTAAGGTTAGCTGTCAGGCTACAAAACTGTGAAAATAATCCGGCCAGCAATATTCTTTAAGATAATTGGCAAAATCACTGAGGCAAATATAAACCGGAACATGAGCCGCTCTACAACATTGCCAAACCCTACCTAGCAACTTTAACTACTAAACGAATAGAGGGACCACTTCAGCCTAAAACAGAGCCGTGGCTATGTACTCCTGCATTTATAAACCTGAGTCTCAAAATAAATTGTTGTAATAAAATAAAGAAATCGGACAATGCCGAGTTAATAAGATTACATGCACAAGAGCTAATGGAGGAGTACAGCACCATGACTCATATCTACACTGACGGATCCAAAACCACAGACAAAAAAGAAGGCTCTGCCTTCTGTGTGCCGTCACTTGAAGTTGAGAGAGCCATTAGAATTAATGATTACTTGACAGTATACCCAGCAGAGTTAATTGTAACTAAACACACCCTAACGTGGATAAAAAAGGCGCCTGTTGACAGGTACGTTATATTTAGCGACTCGCTAAGTGCACTGCAGCCCATAGGCGCGGGTCGATGTATATCTAGGCCAAACACACTACAGCAAATAAAGGAACTACTAAACGATGTCACAAAGCGGTCTGGAGTAACGCTGGCTTGGATTAAAAATCACGCAGGGATTCAGGAAGCGACAGAGCTGACCAGCTGGCGAAGGACGCCACTAGTAAACTGGCAATAGATGATGACGTAGCACTAGAGATGAAAGAAGCATACAACGACATAAGAGACATATAGGCAAAACCTGCAGAAGCAGTACGATGAGGCGACCACAGGGGTACAGTACCGTTCACTAGAGCCAAAATAAGCACCAAAAATAAATACAGCGACAAAAAACGCGACAAAGAAGTTACAATCACACGACTCAGATCAGGAAAATGTTGCCTAAACTTTAATTTACATAAAATAGGTCGCCATGACAGTCGGGAGTGTAACACATGCGGAATACCAGAAACAATTGAGCATTTACTACTACACTGTAAGCAATATAGCATTGAAGATGATATTAACCTGCATTGTAGGCTAACGACTAAACATTGAACCAACAGTAGGAAATATTTTAAGGAACGGAAAGCTGCTCGATTACACATACAATGTCCTCACACTCCACAGTATACGACTTTAGTAATATATCAACTGTACAGCCTATTCTCCTATTATTTAGCATAGATTGTCGATTGAACACCCTTCAATGACTCGGTAAGAATGTAGGTCGCTTCATTGCACTGCAGAAGGCTGGGTGCAATGTCTTGATCTGCATTCAAACAGGTTTCTTGAAGGGCGAGATATTTGTCTTGCATGTAGTTTGTGTAAATTATGTTGAATCGCATCTTTAATATTGACATAAATCTGCTGTAGAGATGATTTTCTACGTTTCAGGATTCAGTGTAAAATGATGTCAACACAATTAACTGTGTGTCAATGTATAATAATGTGTTCATTTTATTATACAAAAAAATTACGTGCTGTGACATAGCTTACTTAATGCATGATAAGGTTAAATGCATCTCCTTCTTATGAAAGATACTGCAGAGAGGTTTTGTGATAGTTCTGTTTGCAGGAGACAAGAAGACGAGAGACGATGACGAGAGACAAGAGACGACGACGTGAGACAAAAGACAAGCTGAACAACGACACACACTGGGCGACGCATGCGAGGAGAACAAGGAGGGGAGTGGCTGGCGCGGTGGGGGGGGGCGCTGGTGGGAGCGAGGAGGAGAGGTTGGCACAGGGTGGGGGGCGCTGGTGGGGGCGAGGGGGATGTTGGCACGGGACGGGGGCCTGGGCGCTGGTGGGGGCGAGCGGGAGGGGCTGGCGTGGGGCAGGGGGCGCCCTGCGAGGGAACAGTGGGCACTAGAAGACCAGAAAACTATGAGAAACCGCCAAGTCGACGACGCTGCCCGATGTGGCGACGTGACTGGAGAAAACCAGTGACACAAACCAAGAACAGAAGTCAAAACTTACAAACAGAAACTCACACGCTGGAGAAATTACGCTGCTACAGATTAACAACAGTGCTAACTATATTGTAGCAAAACGTTGATGTTAAAAATATGGGTGTGCAGTCATCAAATGTGTCAAAATAGGACAGAAGATCTACATTGTAAATTTGCCAACGGACGATACTGCAACAGACGATACTGTAATGGTACTAGCATATAGATTGTGGCTATAATCAATGACAATAATGCCACATTAAACCCAACTTAACAACATTGCAAACTACTTTCATAAGCGTATAAATATCTATTGCCTATGAAATGGCGGTTAATTTGAAACACGGTGCGCTACCTAAAGAGTACTCAATTGAACTTTGCGCTACGTATTCGAAAAGAATTATTCCTAAACGGGCAAACAGGTGTTTGTGATCTCAAAACTTTCCCTTTGCCAATGTCATTAGTTTTATCCATATTTATCATTCATTATCGATGATGCTAAAATAAAAAATAAATAAAAAAAGCCAAGGCAAACCTACAATTTTTTGAAAAAGTGATTACACATCTGCTGAGGAACCTACCTCGGCCGAGGTAGGTCCATGAAATCCATTTGACAGAAAATTTACCTTGAGCTAAATTATCTATCTCGGCTAAGTTTGAGGTGGAGGTGGAGGTGGAAGTGATTCCATGAAATCCACTCATAGTCTGTTCCTCACTCGACACCAGCTCTACAATAGACCTTGCAAATGCTTTGGCAATCCCTAAGCTTGATTATTGCAACTCACTTCTACATGGTCTCCCAACATCATCTTTTTAACCGGCATCAAAAAGTTCAAAATTCTCTAGCGCGTGTTGTAGTTCAATCGTTCATCAGTCAGACGTCATTATCATATTTCCAGTAGATTTAAACATCTGCACTGGCTTAACGCGTTGAATGCAAAATTGCCTCCATTACATTCAAAACTCTTCAAAAACATAAGCTACCTACCCGATCTCATTTCTTGACTGTGACTTCTCATTCCCAACGTTCTGTATAGAAACCATCGCTAAGCTGACTGGGAACCTTCTTCCAGTTCCAAAAATGTGTTCTGCCAATGGCTGTCGCACTTCTATGCACTCACTCTTTTGAACTCCCTTCCACTTTTTTTGCATTTATGCACAATCTTGTTGACTTTCCTTTCCGGTGTAAAGACTCATTCCTCCATAATTACTAATCTTGTCGGCTGCCCAACAGATATCTGACCCGGCCTACGGACATGACTTACCCTCCTCGCCATGATCTCCATTTCAGCCTGGGTGTACTAGGGATGAAGCCATTGTTGCTGGGATATGGTCATCAGCCTATGAAAGAGACAAAAAGCCACTATTAGTTGTTTTGTTTTTTTTCCCTTCGGCACCGCGTTCCCGAAGGACTTACATACACTAGTGTAAAAATTTGCTCCGGAAACGCTAGCCCTCGATGTCTGGTTGTGAAATAAAAGTGGCCTTGAAACAAACATTATTAACTAAGAAGTAGATGTGCAGCTTTGCTGCATACCAAAACACTTCAGTCTAATTTTGCAATCATCACATTGACCGTGCACATGCAGTCCTCTCCATTTTCTGCTCCCCATTCTTTAGTCACCTCTTACGACTCGCCCTGGGAGCTCTGGGCTGCAAGTCTACTCTTTGTTATATATATTGTATTTCTCGTCTTGCTGGGGTAACCGAGTGTTATAGCTACTTGCAAAGTGTTAGTCTATGGTGTTCTAAAAGAATTTGTGCTTCAATATAATGATATCTATTTGTCAGTGATGTCTGACCATAAAACATGATGACTGGCAAAGACTGGGCCCTCCCCATACTCTCGACAATATTTTAATTGCTGTGAATCATAGACTTTTGTTACTGACTTATGAAATGTTTCACGGAATTTAAATTGAGGTGACATCGAGGCGGTTTATTCTCATTGACGACTCATACGCTGCCCCCTAGCGAATGCATTTGCATCGTGGACAACAAGAGTAGCGACTGTCAAGGATAAAAAGGCGATAAATTTGAAGTGCACCTGAGAGTAAATATGAATTTCTGAGTAAAAAGTGTAGAATGCTTTTGGAGAAAAACCTGGAGAAAGCAAAAAACCTGTGTGATCGTCTGTGCCAAGTTTCACATACTTGCTGCTAGTAGTCTAGGAGGAGATTTGGCACAAAGCCAAATACCTCCGAGCGCTATTGAGTGAACGGCCGTTTCAGATACCACACGCCTTCGGCGTTTGATTATTAATATTCTTGTTATCATACAGAAACGAATCTTAAAGCTAATCAAAACAAAAATGGAAGCCAGCCACCTAACCTTAATGCAACGTTTTAGTTAAAATCTTCTTAATAAAACTCATAGGCAAGAAATATTTAGACAAAATGAATAGTGACTGACCCTCTGTTCATCGTACAATCGCTATAATATAACAACATAACACTGGTAAGAAAATTTAACTAACGGTAACGTTGGTTCATTACGATCATTGCATAATTGCCTCCATCAAAGGTTGCATAGAATGCCGCAAGTAAATATAATATAGCTTGCATCGAATCTCTAATCATAATGAAGATGACTGAAACAAAACACAAATCAGTTTTATGTGACGTTTGCTGAAAACTCAAAATCAAGGATATAATCTCAAAGATTATAAGAAGCAAACAATATTATATTGCTGCAAATTAAACTCAATGGGTGGATGGTCAGGGTCCTCGTGATCCACCGCTGCCGCCTATGCAGGGAAACCAATATTACTATACAGTCAAGAGAAGGACAGGCTTGAGAGACAAAGCCTTCACACACGCAATGGAAACTTTGAGAAGCCACTTCGAATAAGGTTTAGCAAGTTCTAGTCGTACAAATAAGTTTATTATCATGACGTTAATGGGACCACCACCAACCAATCAGGAATATCTCATGAGCACCCAGCCTCGCAGGAAGGATTCAGTCGACTGACTGGTTGCAATAAAATGCACGCAAATGGACACTAAAGAAATAGTACATACGAATAGAAGCAGTTGAAATGTAGTGTGGAGAAGAATGGAGAAGATTAGCTGGACAGAAAAGATAACGAATAAAGAACTGTTGAGGCGAGTGGGGGGAAAAGGACTATGAAGAAAGTGATAGTCAGAAGAAAGAAAAACTGGATTGAACATGTACTGAGAGGAGACAGATTGTTGAAAGATATGATGAATGAAAGAATGGAGAGGAAGAGAGGACCGGAAATGCCACGTATTAGGATGATAGACGACATGCTTGAGAAGGAATCGTATGCAGAGACGAAGAGAAGGACCGAAATTCGGCTAGAAAGGAAGGTTTGGACAACAAAGACTTGCAATGTGGCAGAACACTGAAAAGGGACATGCAATTGTTACGTGAGCTGTAGAAAGACTTGACAGAGAAGAATATAAAAGCATAGGGATTAGTGGGTGAGAATGCGACGAATAGGATAAGACAGAGGACCGGTGTTCATAGCTGCAAATCGCATACCCCTGCGTAAGCGTGTGCGTATGGGAATGCGGCCACAAAACGCGAGTGTGTGTTGCGTGAGCCTTCTATGACTTCTGTCTTTGAACAAACCAGTTTGAACTAGCGATGCGTCGGTATAGAGAAAGTCTTTAGACAATAATAATAATTAAGAAACGATCTAGCTTTATAGATTTGACCGAAGAAAGCTGCATATCAAATACCTCCGCTTAATTCAGCATTTGTATTAAACACATGCATTCCTCTTCATTTCAGATGCAGAAGCAATGCCTCCATAGTTGTTGTTATCAATGTAGTTATCAATGTTGTTGATAAAACCATATTTCTGAGCATTAAGAACTTCATCATCATCATTTATGCTTCACGGCTACTTTTCTGTGCAAGCACAGCTTAAACGTTTTGCACAATGAGACTCCTCTACAACACCTGATTCTTTGCATCTCCCAACTCATGCGAAGCGCCTTCATCTCGTTCTCCACTGTCTCCATCCATGTTTTCTTCCCTCTCTCCTTCCCAATTCTGTCCTCCACCATAGTAATACTGATACCCAATTTTCCTCACCAATACATTCGAGGTGCGAAAATTTTAAGGACCCAATTTTTCACATTAATAAGTTCCACATGGCCAAGTCACCTCAATCTCCCCTTTATCACCGTGTCCGTCATACATACAACAGCTAGCCTTTTCCTCAAATCTTTGCTTTGACACTTGTCATTCAACGCCACCAACATCAACACAACCATCATTCTCTCTGTCCTCTCTCATCTCTGCATATCCTCCACTTTCGCTGGCCAAGTTATATACCAATGTACTTTGCACACATATTTTGTCAAATTATTCTTCCAGTTTCATTCCGCGCCCACAACTTTGAAACCATACGTTACAGGCCCTTCAGCAAGGCTATTAAACATGCAAGTGTAGCTGGCTGCTAACGCCTCGCCACATAATTACTTATTTTGGTTGGCGTCAGGAAGGGCATCCAGCCATAAAAACCTAGCTTCAGCACTCAGCAGTCCTCACAAGAAAGCAAACATCCAAACCTGAGTGAAAGCATGGACATTAACAGCTTAAACGACAAAAACGGTGGTTAGTTAACTAGTTAGTTTTTGTACTAATTATGATTATTGGCCCCTCATTATGGGCATCATGCAATTGCAGTATAGCTCTCTCCCAGGAGAAGAAATTGTGAAAGTAGATGAGAAAAGACATGCCATTGTTACAACGCTGGAGATATTCAATCAAGAGGCAGCACCTCTGGGTCTGACAGTCCACTAAAAGAAAACAAAAATCTAGTCGCCGTGAGACTTTGAGCCAAACTCCCCGATATTGTTGTCAAAGGTGAAACAGCCGAGGCTGTGGAGGACTTATCGATCTGGGCGTCAACGTGGCTTGCTCCTACCGTAGTACCCATAGATTGGTAGTTGCATTGGGATGACTCACCAGGGTATAAAGGAACTGAATGGGATGATATGGCAATAGAGGCTGACATTTGCTACAAAGCAATGCCTCTAACATCTTAATTTTTCCAGTACTCCTGTACAGGTCAGAGATATGGATGATGACTGCAGCTGTAGACAGCACTAAGCTACATCAATTTTAACTTCTGGTGTCCACTGGAACCACACACACACTCACGTGTTTTGTGGCCACTTGATCGGCATTTCTAGATGCCTTTTCGTAACAAGACCCATACTGCTAAATTATGATACTTGGCAGTGCGCCACTTAGACGGCCAGCACTTTGGAGTCATGCCTCTCCTATATCACACACTTCCAGTGTTTCACGTGAATGCTGAAACCAAATCTTTTTGAAACATGAAGTGTACATCGCTTGATAGCCCGCAATCATTGAATTAACTGATTTCATCTGATTCATTTCATTCTGATTCAATTCATTCTAAATCAACATACAAGATAGTACTACCAGAAAATTTGCAATGCAAGCAGCAATAAAATAGCTTGCCAGCTTCACAGATGTGTTTTTGGCAGGTCAACTTTAATTACTCATATCTATTTCATTGTGCAACAGAATTAAACAAAATTAACATGAGTAGGGCGTATGAAGTATCTATTCCAGTTAATGTAGTTAAAATTTCAGCGCCAAAAGCCAATTGAAGTTGTTAAGAAATTCGTTGTGATGTTTAATTTTGAGACACGATGTAGTTCAACTCATTGTTAACGATAGTCATTCATTTCAATTATAGTTTCACTAATCGTTAAATAGTTATATATAACTGCTTTTGACCGACAGAAAGTTTCCCTGAATCTGGGTTTTAGGTTAGTATTCCTTAGTTTCTATTTTTAATCAAATACCAATAATAAATCGTACGTATATACAATGAAATTTAATTTCCTACAAAACGTATATATCGGATTTGAAATATCTCAAAAATTAAACAAATGGCAGCGATTGACTACTTACATATGGAACGACCCACATATTATTATTATTATTATTAAACTACGATTCGATATCAGATATTTTCAGGCTGGACTACAAATTAGATTTTGAAGGGTGATAAACTACTAGACAATGTTGATTACGTAAAAAAGGTTGATTAAAAGTAGCCGCATAATTCATGTCTTAGCCTTATTACTTTAAGTCCTAATTCTTCAAAAAGGTGCAGACAAAAGCACTGCAGAATATAGAAAAACAGCTTTTAAGAAAACACCAATGTCTCATATCCGGACCCACAGTGTACTGCTTGCACAAGCAAATCTTACTAAAGGCTGTCAGTCAGTTTGTTATGGGGCCCGAAACGTCTCACGACTTCAAATTATCAAGCTGAAACAATGTTATCGTTTAAAAGGCCCTGCACAACTGCGCGCCTCGCCACCTCGCCGAGCTTGCTGTGCCAACCGCAAAAACAGTGCTGGACTTCAAGGCATCTGCGTTCTGCAGACAGCCACTTCATCGCACAACCTCAAAGCAGGTTCAGGTTTGGCGATCGTGGCTTCTCCGCGGAGACTCCGCAGGCTTGAAACAGTCTGTCACGCACGTTAAGACAGCCCCTTCCCTAACCCTGTTCATGGAGAGACTCAAAATTGAACTCTGAACTCTTTACCGGATCATATTTGTAATTAATTTGGCTTGAAAGTAGCTTTTCATTGAAACTGTCGTTCTCTAGCAGGATATAGGTTTTGTTCATGTGTCTGAGTATCATCAAACTGCAATTCTGCTGACTGTTGTAATAATGGATTGTGTGCAGCGCTCTTGTGATGACTTCAGTCATGCTACGATGCTCTAAAAATTGTCTAAAAATTATAATAATTATCAATTTTGTCTAAATTTTTCACAATTTTGTATTTTAATATTATTAATTGTTTACTTATCGTTATTTAAAAATGAAACATTTTACTTATCGTTTAGTAATTGTTAGTGAACAAATTTTACTTATAGTTCTACTTATCGTTAACGATAGTCATTCATTTTACTGATAGCTCAATTATCATTATGTCGTAATATAAGACTGCTTTTGACCGAAAGAAAGTTTCCATGAATATTAGTTTTTGTTGCCATTTTTCACAAGTCAATATCTAGATAATATAGGAGATAACAACACCTCATAACGTCGTGGAATATAGAGGAAAAATCTAAAATAAAAAGCCACAATGTTCAACCAAACCAAATTGCTGGTCCATCATCTATCGAAACTAACATACAAAATTTCTTTCACAGCTCAGCTGAAAAATGCTTGCGCAATTGTTCCGGACTTTGGTGCTATCTATGAACCGATAATTGATTGCTTCCTATGTTGCTCATCAAGAAGAAGAAAATTTGTACATCTTGAAGAAGAAGTTGGGAGATTCTCCTAATTGTCGTTCGTCCATGAAGAGTAAGATGTTGTTGGATCTTCCGCGCTGGGGTTTTGCACTTTCACCGGTGTCTGCGCACTGGAAGGTTTCTTCAGCACGGGCAAAAACACAGCATTGAAACGACTCACAAAACCAGGCAACTTCATTTTCATGAAAATTATGTCTCGACATTAAAAATAGAAACAAACGTAAAAGATAATTGCAAACTGCGGTTTTTCATTATTTAAATCATTACAAGGATCCTGTGAACGACCAGAAGCTCGAGAATGTCAATCGCGATCTTTGCGACACTATGCTTCTGCCAGGCTACATCCACTCATTCAGGCAACACTGCCTTCGGAGTCACTTGTGGGTTTATGAATGCAAGAATTCTCAACTTGCGAAGAAGCTGCCACCGACTCGGTTTCATTGGACACTGAAGCAATAAGTGATACAACCTGTTACTCATACAACTCCCTCACTATCAGATGAAATGCAGGTGCTGCTGAACAAGCCACTTATTGTAGATAAACCATATACCGAATCAAAGTCGCATGCTGAAACATACTCAGATGAAAACCGACATTCAGAGTTGTGATACAGATGATGATTAAAGTGATACAGGCTACGGATGCTAATCCATTCTATTTCTTTCATTAATCTAAAAACTGGAAAAAGAAGAATGTACTAGTCATAGCGACATAGAATGTAAGAAATATGAACCAAACTGGCAACTGCTACTTCTTCTAAATGAAATGAGTCGCCTAAAATTAGACATTCTTGGACTAAGAGAGGTACAGTGGAGGGGAGAGGGGCACTATGATGCAGGACAGCAAAGCACAGTTTTCTATAATTGGAAATGGGAATGAGGCAGGTCAGAGAGGAGTGGCGGTGATTCTAAGAAATGAAGCTCAAAAGAGTCCGATAAGCTACAATGCTATCTCAGACCGCATACTCATGGTGAAGTTAAACACAAAACCAGCACCAATGACAGTCATTCAAGTATATGCACCGACGCCCACTCGCACCGATGCAGAAATTTAAGAATTCTACAACCAACTACTGGCAAAAAACAATAAGTTAAAGAATGAGAAATTTGTATCATAATGGGGAACTTTAATGCAGAGGTAGAAGATCAATGGGATATGAACCATGCCATTGGTTCCTATGTCTTGGGGACAAGAAATGAGGCAGGAGACAAATTAGAGGATTTTTGTCACACAAACTAGATGGTGCTAACAAATACTTGATCTAAACACCACCCCCAAAACAGGTACACTTTTGGGTCCCAGGGGATAGAGTCAGAATCAAATCGACGACAAAGCAATAAACAAACAGAGATTTTCAAGTGTAATGAACTCAAAATCACGTCCAGGAGCAGACTGTAACTCCGACCACAACCTTGTACTTGCCAAACTTAGAATAAAAGCATTTCGTGAAAAATCCACTAATAAAACTACATAAAAATTCAATGTTAAAAAGTTGAAAGAATATCCCATAAAAATGGCATACAAAGCAAAGAAAGCAAACCCTTCAATAAGCTGCTCCAGGAAGAGAAGGGAATAGCTCGGTGGATGACGTCTGGGGTAAAATGGCAACAGCATGGAAACAAGATGCAGAAAACAACCTTTAACAAGCTGCAGAAAATAACCTTGGCAGTCTAAGAAAAAAGAAGCAAGAACCATGGATCAGCTGGTCATCAACTTCGCAGATAGAAAGCATGTAGCAAAAGGAAATAATAGTAAAGGAGAATATAAGAGCTGAAGGCAGAAATACAGCAAATGATACAAAGGGACAAAAATTCATGGCGAAAAAAGAAATGTCAGCAGATAGATGAATATAATAGACTTGGTAAGGCCAAAGCTCTCTTTGGGTGAAAGATGGAACGACACAGAATTAAACCATTCATGCCAAAACAGGCTAGTATCTAGTGAGGCAGGAGAAACACTGATAGAGAACAAATAAGTAATGGACAGGTGGAATGAAACTATTCGCCAAATCAACAGGGGAGGTACAATAGCAGGAATACCGTATACAGAACCAGAATCCCTAATCTTGCGCTGTAAAATTGAACATACCATAATGTAGCAAACTTCACGGATGGAAAGGCCGCGGTATTAGAAAAAATACCTGCAGAACAAATACGTCACAGTGCAGCTAATAGTGCTCTTCATAACCTATGTAACGCAATATGGTATACTTGTAAGCGGCCTGAAGAATGGAAAGCGCAGGAGGTGGTGAATTTAGTAATGCTTCACAAAGCTGGGAAATACCAATGATTGCTCTAACTATTGCACCATTGCTTTGATCAGTCATGCAAGCAAAATACTACTAACAATAATATGGAACCGTCGGGAACCGTCTAACTCAAAAAATTGAAATAAACTTGATGAAGAACAAGCTGGGTTCAGGAAAGGAAGAGATATGTTATGCTGCCTCCAGGTTCTTATAGAAAAGACACTTGCAATTCAGCAAGAGGCAAACATAATGTTCATTGACTACAGTAAGGCATTTGACAGCATCAGCCAGCTGCAACTGTTTCAGATACTGATGCAATGGGATTCCCACCACATATTGTAAAAATATCGCAAGGGCTATACGACGACCCAACAGCGATAATACAATGGAATGGATCAAACACTGACTCTGTCCTATACAAAAGGGCATATACCAAGACAGCATACTCTCACCGCATCTGTTCAGCATTATACACAGAGATCGTGATGAGAGTAGCAGACATAGAACAATTGGGCATTTCAATTGAGGGGTGCAAGGTCATAAATTTTAGATTTGCAGATGGCGCCTCACTCAATGCCGACTCGCAGCAGAATGCTGAAAAATCAATAGAAAAAGTCAACGAGGCAAGAAAACACAGACTTCTCTCAATCAATGCCAAAAAGACAAAAATGTTGCATGTTGGTAAAAAATGTCACAAATTAAACTTTAAAAGTACATGGTCAAGATATAAAAGTTTTTGATGAGTACTTGTACATGGGTTCAATCAAAACAGCAGATGGGGATTGCTTGAATGACGTATAGGGATGGCAAAAAGAAAAAATTACGGAACTTGGTCACATCTCTAGAGACAGAGAAATAAGAAATACACTGAAGATAAAACTGATGAAAGCATTGGTTTGGCTCATTATGGCATAAGGAACGAAGGGTTGGACATTGAAGAAAGCAGATGAACAGAGAATTGAAGCAGCAGAAATGTGGTGCTATTGAAGAATGCTGAAAGTTAGTTGGACTGAGAAACGGACCAACAAAGCATTCTATAAGAATTCAAGGTACGCAGAGAATTGCTGAGTTTCATTGTAAAAAGAAAAACGGGTTTTCTTTGGGCACACGCTCAAGGCTAGCAACGGAAACAGCCTGGTCAAAATGGTACTGCAAGGAAAAATTGAAGGGAAGAGAGTCGTGGAAGGCTGAGAGTGAAATATGAGAATAACATCACGTGGACGGGTCAACCGATGGAGAATATCTTGAGAAAAGCGGATGAATGGGAGTGGTGGAGGAAGATTGCGGAAGGTGCTATGATGGTGCTACAACGTCAGCATTGATGGCCGGCAGAAAAGAAGAAAAAGATTTAGCCTTATGTTTTTCATCCATCTGCCTCACTATGAAAATCCCATCAACTGTTCCCTTTTCTGGCATAAATCCAAACTGCATGTTTGGTGATATATTTTCTTTATACACCCTGTCCCGATGACAATGACTACACTGTAAACTTGTCATAACACAGTCAAAACTTATCAGATAGGTCTGAAACTTTATACACACCAACTGTAGCCATTTTGGACACACCAACTTGGAAATTTGTTGAAAAATTCCAGCAATTTTGACAAAATTATGGCTGTTTTAAAAAAAGTGCCGAAAAAAAGTTGCCACATTAGTTGCTGCCT
>JAQIWG010004661.1:0-15645 GCA_034695025.1 Chamaedrilus cognettii | reverse complement strand
GAACACCCCTCCCAAAATTTTGAAACACCCCCTAAACACAAACTCTCGCGAAAACCGCTGCCCCCCCACCAAAATCATCTAGAACCCCCTCCGCGGCCGACCGGCGGTTAAACATCGCTAGCTCAGAAGCTGTAGCGGCGCCGCGAGGCCGCTATCTCGCGCCGCATCACGATGGATCGGCTCTGACCAAATGGGAAAAGTTCCGATCGATTCCCACAAAGGCGACGGATGACGGCGGAGACGGGAGGAGCGCATGCAGCGACCGCTAAGTCTCCGGGTTGCTTGCTTGCTCAGTCGCGGTACACTGACGCCGGACTTGCAGCGGTGCGAAATATTAATTTATACTCTTTAAAGATTCTTAAGAGTACTTCGTCGAGAATAAGTTGAGCTTCCTCGATTAGCTAATGACAAATAAGCCTAAAAAGCTAGCAACTATAGCAGGCCTATATACGACAAAAGTTTTTATCGTCAATACATTATAACAGACAGTGGACGCAGTGCTTTTTCTTCAGTTGGTCCAGTAGGCTACTTCAGTTTTAACGAATCCACAAGTTCAAAGTGTCGCATAATTTTTATTTATTTATTAGCGTTGATGCCGAAATATTATATGACATGAACGAAGCGAGTACACGACGAATTAAGAGTGAGACGGTCACTCAAACGAGGTGCCGCTGCACACCGAACGTCAAGGCGATTGTACATTCAAGCAAAAATAATTAAAAATCGGAAAATATAAAAATAACTAAACTTGCTTATATAGTAGATGCGTGGTTCAAAAATCCGGAGATCTGTGGAACAGAATCTGTTTAATTTCAGAGTAATGCGCACTGCCAGCACCCCCCCCCCGTCCCCCTTCATATATAGCGCACTTCTAAGCTGTCATTCGACGGCAAAACGGATGCCAAATGTCCATTATATTTTAATATGCCTAGAAGAACATTTTTTCGTTAAAAGTGGAAACATTGGGGGAGGGGGGGAATTTGGAGGCGGGTGACGTTTAATTTAGACCCTAACACACATCGGCCATTACCGTGCCGCTCGGTGTTTACATTATAACGAGAAGCAATAATAATTATTGGCGCCCCCGCGCGCCTTTACCGAACATCGCTCATCCACATTGCGACAGGCGGGATGGTCGATCGAGTCGGGGACTGACACTCAACTCGCTTGCATTAATTTGTCCATCTAGTTATAGTCGTAGAAGGCACGCCATTGCTAGCAGTTAAAGCATCTGGTCAGAGCAGTGGAAGGGATAATTTAGTGCAACTTGTGTCTTCTGGAATACAGTTTATCCTTTTCGTATAGAACTTGCGATCGGGGGGGCGGGGGGGGGGGCGGGGAGGGCTGACGTTGCTGCATGAGCGCCCAGCCACTGCCTATTGTATCATACTGCTGCTGCAGTCCAGGGTATATTTTAACGATCAAGTGACCCCCTGCAGGCCGGAGAACAAAGAATTGACTTGCAGCTCAGAGCTCCAAGGGCGAGTAGTAAGGCGACTAAAAAGGGGGGAGAGGTCTGTGCGTGGCCCTCCACACCGAACCGGACTGTAATAGTCTTAGTTTCTACAGACGATCCTTAAACCCCCAAAACCACCACGTATATTTTAACCTGCAGTTCTACACAGAATGTACAGTTGATGTGCTAAATGTTAAATGTGCAGTTCATTGAGCTCATGCGTGTGCAGACAGATCAAATCCAAGACTACAGTTCTAAATCCAAGACCGTGCAGTTGTGAATTGAGGGGGTTTCGTGAAAATTGTCTATCAGCAGGAAAAAAACTGCCTCCGTCGGTCCATTTAACTTCGTGTAATTAACTGCACACATTGAGCTGCACAGAAATCATAAATATGCAGTTCAGAAAAGAAAACCAACGGTGCGAGCTAGGCTACCTACCATCTCAGGAATTTTGACTGAACGCCTCTAAGTCAGAACATATCCCTGTGATGGTATAGCATTGGATTCGCACCAATTCTATACTTTCATACTTTCCGTAAAAGAGTCTCCCTTTGCAGTCAATCAGAGATCGTCAAGTCTATAGCCTGCCAACTAAACAGTGGCGGCAGAAAAAGCTCAGAGCGCGAACAATTATCAGCTTATAACACAGGCCGCGACTGGGGGGGGAGGGGGGAGGGGTGGGGCGGGGGAGCGGGGAAGGGGTTGTAGTGAAAGGTCTTAGACGAAGTTAACAATCAAGCGTATATCCGCGCAACTGTACCTTGCGTGTGTCCGATTACACCGTCGCTCCAAACATTAGCTGCCAACATTAGCTGCCAACGAGTTAATGGCTAAATATACGATATTCAAAAGAATCTAGCCAGAGTTTACGATTGACAATCCATCATCAACACTTAACCCCTGCAGGCCAGGGAACAACGAAATAGCTTGCAGCCCAGCGCTCTCCAGGCGAGTCGTTAAAGGCGACGAAGAAGAGGGAGCGGTTCTATGCCCGCTCTCTTGCACAGAACCGGACTGTCTTTGTGTAAACTACAAAACAAACAAAAAACCACCATCAACGCATGTCATAATAACCGGAATCCTACAGCATGCAATGCCATCTGATGTCAAAAACAAGACGATCGTATTTACACGTCAACTAGCTTAGGCTACTGAAATAACTTATACTGAACGGCACAGAATATTTCGCACATATTCGCGTACATCATATTTGACGCGAAACGCCGCCACGCGCCGACCACGCGCCGACCACGCGCCGTCTCAACTTTATCGTCCAATCAACGGCGCGCAACCCGATACTTGCCTCGACGTACCACGGCGCCGCTCGCCCGCTGCCTCTACAATAACAGCAGGGGCGTTGTCGGTCAAGGGAAGGGGGGGGCAACCCCACCACGGATCAGGGCGTCCCCCCATGCTTTATCCTGGTCCCCCGCCCCCCCCAAATCTTAATTAAAAATTTTAGTTCATCATTTTTGTCAGCACCCTCCACCGTTCCGCTTCCGCGGAGGGGTGCGGAGTGCAATTAAATTCTGCACCGAAGGGATAAAGTATGTGTTGGTACTGCAGTCTGTTACAGATTTGTGAAACCAAAGTATTTTTTAACCCCTAGTCGGATATTTTAATAATAATAATAATAATAACAACAATAATAATAATGAGTTAAGAGTCTTTTTAGTTAAAATTCACTTTACAACATTAGGACTTTTCGACCTTGCGATGCGACTTTGCGGCTTTGCAACTGCGACTTCGCGAATTTGCGACTTTGCACAGCATCCACTCCAGCCTCCTCCTCGACACGCAGCGAGCCTCGACGAATCTGTCTGGCATGGCTGTCTTTTGAAGCCTCTTCATCATTTTTTGTCACTATAATGCAGCAAAACCAATGAGGTATTAAGAATTGGGTCTCCACACCACCAAACCAGTGGCTACACCTCTGCAATAGCGGATCGACAGTTTTCGTATCGAGACGTAATTTTAATGCGCCCGCGGCAGCCGCTGAGGACGGCTGCGTTTAGCCGATAGTGCGACGCGGTATCGCAACGTAGATTTTACTCAAATCATTAGCGACCCATCCTATCGCGTTCGTTATTATTGCTGCGGATTGGAAAAGGGTCGTACGCCATTTCAAGCCCTTTAATATTCTTGTGTTAAAAATATTTTTAAGCTCGAAAATTGCACTCCAATTCTCAACGACCTGCATATTCACCAAAACGGTGAAAATGACACGAGGGATTTGAGTGACTATCAACCGATAGAACTTCGCATATCGTAGTTCTTATGCAATTCTTAAAACAAGATTCAGATAGATAATCGATATTGTTATATACTATATTTATTACTATACTTTTATATATTTATTACTATTACTTATTTATTTATACTATATACTGTATATTTTCTACCGCCTTTGTGGCGAATAAAGTTCTATATATATAATGCGTTATATCATTGGGTCTAAATGCGTAACTGGTTTTTTTTTCACTTCTCAAATTCAACTCGTATAATTAATTAAGACATAATATTAATTCATTGTAAGAATGTACAGTACACTAGTAAGAAGAACTAAAGCTTCGTGAAACAAGAAGTCCTCACATACATGCAGAGCATACAAGACGAAGCAAATTGTACATTTTTGATTTAAAATCTTCTCAACTTTTGTAAATAGTCCTACGGTATACTTTTATGAGATCACTAATACAATACAGTGCAATTGTTATTCATTAATACCATTCGATGAATACACTATAATGTAGAAGGATAAAAGCCAGGGTGATCCTACTCCTGGTGAACCCAACGCATCCAACGCCCCGGCTCCTCCAAGTCTGCGCCTATCCCCGCTCTACCCGCCGCTGCGCCCGCTGCAGCGCCGTTAAGCTCCGTAAACAGGTGTCGATTTCAAAAGACAAGTTGGCCCGACGGGGACCCGCCCCGGGCCACGCAGGGGGCCAGGCGGGGGGAGGCTGAGGGGGGGGGGAGAGGGGGCCAGGCGGGGTGAGAGGGGTGGGCGAGGGAGCGGCCGGGAAACGCCTGGGGCGAGACGGGCATCGAGTGACCGCCAGGCCGCTCTGTTCCTTTCGATGGACCAATGAACAGACTGTCCACCACTGGCGGATCCAGGAGGAGGGGAGGGGGGGTTTTGTGGTCATTGCCCCTCTCCCACTCTTAGAAATTTTTGATTTGGCTGACTCCTAAGAATTCGAATTCCTCGCACCCCCTCCCCCCGCCCCCCTCTTATTAACTTCCTGTCATTGCAAACACTCCGACTATTATACCAATGATCAAATTACATAGGAAAGATTGTGAGAGGAACAATCTACACCACATAATGCTCAACTTCAGGAAGGGGGGGGGGGGGGGGGTGGAGCGGGATGAGTCTCATTCAACAATTCAATTGTCATGCCAACTTACGATGTTATTCTTCCGTTAGCTCGGGAGCCAGTTTCCCGCTCCCGCCGCCGGTGGGAGCGGGAAAACGGCTCACCACCTCCGATTTACAAAATTGGTTATACCCTACATATCCACCACTGTAATATATCCACGCCTATACATGTATACCTGTAACAGTTCAAGAAAGGAACCGCCATGCATGGAAGATGAGCAGTCGTCTCGCGGAGGCAGCAGCATCTGAGTCTACCGCAAAATGTTCACCGACTCATTACTCAGCCCGCTTACATCGGGCAGGCGCGAACATTTCTGGGAATAAACATTGCGTTACGTATACAAAAACAACGTGAGACGAAGATTAATGGCCGTTATCGAATAAATGTATCGAATGCCAGCCATATTTTGTAGGTATCGGTTTCGCTAAGTCCATGGTTATAGCTTGGTGGCGTGTCTAGACATTATGTGCAGCCGCTGCAGCGAATGAAGCGAAGAATAAAAAAATCGGTCATCGGTTGAGATGACGAACTTAAAATCATACTTTACCACCTCTTTCTGTCGGACAGAGGATTGTCTTTATTCTGCTTTAGTTTAGGCTATTGTGTATTATACGTGCAGTACTGGCATTGCGTGTGTCTGTTGCTCGACTGAATAAACAATATCAGGGCCTATGCTGTAGCCTATTGCATGAAATTGACTGTAAGATGGTCCAATAAGTCAGGTCTACCATTTAAAAATTAGTCTATTTGAAAATGCCGATACATCTATAATAATTGCCAATAACATTAGGCAGTTATTTAATTTATCGTATACTAATCTATGAATTAAATCCTAAACCCGACAAGCTGGCTACGCACGCTCTATTATAAGGCTGATAAAGTATCAAATGCCAATGGCACAGCCTATGCTGTGGTACAGCGCGCGATGCACTGTAGTAATTTCAGTTATTGACTCCTTGCATGTAATAGCCTAAGCCTGAACGATTGAAAAATTAATAAATTGTTTCCCCGAAGCATCGATATAGTCAATTTTTATTCGTTTCTGGTTACAGTTAATTTGGCTCCATAATACTGTGGCTATACACCGACGGGAAGAGGACTTCGTGACCTCATCTGTCAGTTCGATCCGGTCTAATACGGCGAATCATTTCCAACCTGAGGTCGATTAATCAATTTAACTGCGCCTTGAGTATCGAGATAAGACAGCGGACAATTCTCGCCCGGTGACACCGATGTCCGGCTCGCAGTCAGGCGAACAAACCCACTGCAGCCAACATTGCGCCGTTCTGATGGGGGAGAGGGTGAGGGTGAAGAACTGGAAACTTGAGGAGGGGAAGTGGCCGCCTGTGCACGTAGGCCTATTTGCGCCTGAGAATGGCAGTTACTATAGCCTAAGCGTCTTCAGTATTCTGCCACATGGAAGGTCATTGGTGTCCAAACCTTCCACGCTAGCCGATCTTCGTCCCTTCTCTTCAGCTCTGTATACGAGAGCTGAAGAGAAGGGACGAAGATCGGCTTGGACTAAGCATCAAACAAAAAATATTGTTTTGTTAAAAATTCATAATTCCCTGTGACAGAACAGTACACGACAGCTCCATTAGACCAACGAGAGGTAAAAACTCAACTCTCCTCATAAACTTACTATGTCAAGAAATTAATGGTTCCCTCAATGGGCCCCAAAGAGGCGTCGGCTTCTTCCCTCTAGCTAAGGGGGGGGGGGCGCAGGGGGCTTCAACTCCGGCCGTGCCCCCCCCTCCCTGGGAGGTGCCGGCAGCCTGGTTTTAGTGGCAGCAGAGCGGCAGACAGTCCGCAGCGCTATGTGTCCGTGCCAGGATGCTATATTAAAATCTGCACTCATCCATCATGGCTCTTGCTAATTGCATACCACGTAAAGAAATGTGTTCTTAGTGATATTAAATAAATTGAAATTTTGATTAGAGTAGGGTTGCGTTTGCGTTATCATGTTGTGGTTAGTTCTGAGTTCGGGCTAGGGCTTGGTGAGGATCGGGGATTGATTGGGCCTGCTAATTCCATTTTCGCTTAATAGCACAAATTCCTCCACCCGGTGTGTACTCCCTGCAGCCCGCGGAAAAAAGAATTGGCCTGCAGCCCACAGCTCCTCGGGAGAGAGGCAAACGGCGACTAGAGAAGGGGGTGGAGCGGTTCTCTTGCGCAGAACCGGAATGTTTAATCTTTGTGCTACACACGGTCCCTAAGCTACAGAAAAACAAACATCCACCTGATATACATTGTAGCATGTATATGCAAATTAACAGGAGCCACGTCCGATGGGCGCAGATTCTATTTTCGCAGCCCGGATGCGAGCGCGATCGTATCGCCCCCACGCGACGCGCGTCGTTTAATTTATTCGCGCGCGTTTTGTTTCGCGCAAAAATTATCGTCACCGCTCCTGCTTGGCTCGCGCGCATAGCGCCGCGGTAACTGTTGGCAATTAGACAAAGTGTACCGAGCCGGATTTGTGCAACGGGATTTCGTAATCGGTGGATATCCAGGAATAAATGCAATTCTTGAAATATAAAACCAATCGGTTCATAGTTTAGTAAAGTTGTATTTGCATGTGATGTTACATTATATAGTTGTATTTCATGTTTTCAATAAATGATTGTAAAGAACCGCGCAAGCGAAGCGCTTGAAAGTATGAGCTTAGCATAATGCGCAGAAGAACGTACTTTCAATCGACACGTGTAGGCAGGTTTCTCTAACACGGATTTAATGGTGGTTCAGGATTTAACCCACCTTTTTGCATAGGCTAAATCCTGAAACACCATTAAATCCGTGTTGGAGAAATCAGCCCATAGAGTTCATGTTTCTATAAGTTGCATGGCTTATCATAGTTTGATTTGATGCCCTATTTGTCGTACTCCACTACTGTCAGTATTCTGCTAATATTGTGACGCTCCGCAATTAGGGTACACTGCTTGCATTACATTGCATGCTATAGGCCTAGCTGTCCATCTCACTTGAAACTTTTTCAAACCCACCACTGTTTGAACCCAGAATGATTATACTTTAAATATTTCCGACGTTTATTCTCCAGTATGCTAAACCTTGACAAACAGAGCCTCGGCAGTAACAACTCTTTGATTAAACTTTTACTTTATTTGATATCGTATTCGACTATGCTGTGCCTCTGATGTGCGTACGAACTTATTCAGCAAATCTCCCCTTCGTAAAAACTTTCGTCAATCGTGATGCTATAGGCAGGCGTGTATATCTGAGCCCGACCGATCAATTTACAATAAAAGTAAATAATTACGATGATACAAATTAAATTTTTCAACGCCAAAACACACGCCACTGAAAATTTTATTGCAACGTTCGCAAATTAACGCGTGCGAAGCATTGCAATGTCTTTCTTTTGATATAATTATGCACCAAACACATGCTGCAATAGGCAACTTGGAGGTGGACATTTAATTAAGCGTTGTCCTGTAATAAAGTCCGTTGTGAAACTGAATCAATTATTTTACGACTTCGAGTTCTTCACAATGTGCGATCATATTAGGCTAATATTACAATTATTGCCATTGATGCAATCTTGCAAAAGCACTCATATTTTGGATTTTTCACGGCCATTGAACTGAGACAGATCTGCCTTCGCAAGATTTGAAGTGTACCAAAATGATGAAAATGTTCCGATTTCGTGATATTGGAAACTTGGAAAATGTTTGAAGTGTACACTTTACAATAATTGACTCTTCCCTTTTTACATGAATAGTATTGAGATTTTAAAAGCTGAGTTTCTGTCTTGCATGTATTATTAGTTTGCGTATTTTTTGTGTTTCTTCAAGTAACATCAAAGATTGATTGCAACACTCTGCGTGGGTACATCTGAACTAACATATGCATATCTGAACTGTTTATACAAAAAAGTTCAAAACACCTCCGGCTTTTTTAAATCCCCATCCCGAAGTTTAGAAACTCTACTAAAATTATTGTTAAATATGGATCCTGTATACACGCAATCAGCTATTTCCGCCAGCATCCCCTCACCCATTATATTAGTAAGTAGGCCTACAATGGGTCATTTCAAGTCCACGGTGTTACGATTGAGTTAGAGTTGAGTTAACGTTTGACAAGTTGGATCGACATTCATCTTCACATTTTGCGCTGTTGCCTGTCTGTTTTGACATTATAATATTATTCAGAATGTGTATGTGAATGTGAATCAAACTTGTAAAACGCTAACTCAACTCTAACTCAATCGTAACACCGTGGACTTGAAATACCCCATTATGTAGCCCTAGCCCGATCATGCGTCAGAGAGCTTCAGAGAAAATGTCTGGCTTGTCTGAAACAAGCGGCATCGTAACTTATTACAACAACGTGGACGATAGAATTGTTCAAGAATTTGCAAATGGACGCTGCGATGCAAAATCGCAAAAATGCACCGTTCACGTGTAGCCTAACTTTCTTTGGCCATACCAAATTGCAAGGAAACCCAATCCAATAATTTATTGTACTGTTCAATGGAATAAAACCCATAAAATGTATGGCATTGCTTAGTGCAAATATAATTTTTATGGGTATAGCCGACCGTAACCTGGTGTACCTATACAACACTGCTAAACCCGTTAAGACGTATCCGAAATGTCTTGACACGATCTTCCGCCCCCGCCCTCTCATCTGTTCCCTGGTCAGACAGATCAAAAAAAGATATTTGGACCTTGGCATTCCCCTACTCTTCCACAAAGTCATTAATTCGCTAAAGCAAAAATATAGTCGCCTTTTTATTTGTTTTAACTGTTTAGGGACTATTCTACATGAAAAATAAATATTATGCAGTCTATCTTAGTTTTAAGGTCATCTGAGTAGTCCTAATCTAAGGGTCGATTCTATAGACGTACCTTTGTTCCCACCTTTACCTTTGCCTTTGCTTAGCAGACAATTTAACAGCAGATCTTAACTGCCATTCAAAGAAGCGTCTTGTTTGGTCCATTTAAATGAATATACGACGTCATTAAATAAATATGACGTCATGGATTTCGAGCATAATTCTTTTTATCCACACTGAATTCAAATTAACGTCATTATTTCTCGAAATTAATTTGTTTAGTTTTGCAATTTATATTGCTTGTTTTTTCGAATGGTAGTGAAGGGCTGCCGCTAAATTTCGGTCCTTAGCAAGAACTTTCTTAGCCGGGCGTAAAGGTACGTCTATAGAATCTACTCTAATTGTCATAGCATGAACCACCGGGTTAATAATATTACTGCCTAGTTGTTGTTAGCCTTTAATGGGCGTGTATGGCAGAGACATTATGCTTATCAGTTAGCACGTGCCGCCACATAATTTTTTTTTCGATATCAGCTGAGATAGTTGATTGATTTTATCAATGATCTAATCCTTAGATAAGGAATCCCAAAAAATTCAAGGCTGAAGCCACCAAATTACATGCTCAGAGTGTCATCGTTTCTGCCATCTTGTAATTTTTATCACATGACGGAATACGATAATCACGTTTAATCATTTTGAGTTTGAAGCCCGGTAATTTTGAGGTATTAATTACCTCAAAATTACCGGGCTTCAAACTCAAAATCATTAAACGTGGCTGACCGTATTCCGTCATGTGATAATAATTATGAGATCTTAAGATACCGGTATGGTATTTGCTTTCTAAAAGTGTTCAAGAAATGCTTCTTTAGCTGCATGTTCTTAACTTCTTATCAGATCGATGCAGAGGCTATGAATCTGCAGTATGCCAATCCATGCTTTGCCTTGTATGTTATGTTGTTGGTATATTACGATGATAAAAATTATTCTATGCGTAAAAAATTTAAACATTAAAAAATGTAGGTGATTTAAATTTAAATGTAACTCTTATAGCGGTAGGAATTTCTTTCAAACAGGCATAACAAACCCATGAAACCTGCCAACCGTCATTTTGCTCAAACATTTAGTAAATTAATGAAATCTTCCCTGGCAGTGTTTTTTGCACATTTAGAAACTAAAATTGTCTATGACTGGTAGGCCTAAAAGATGATAAGATGGCATAGCCATGAAGAAGTTAGTTAGTCAAAATGCAGGATACAACTGCGTGTAGCATCAAGCTGTAAAACTGGCATCCTCAAAAATTTATATTTTCGGCCCAAACTGCAAAAAAGCTACAGTGATAATTGATTAGCATAAATTCAATTCGCATTTAAACGTCGACATCAAATTACTCCAAGTCTAATTGCTTGTAAACTTTAATCCCTTTCGCAAACTGAAGCTGCCTGCCGTAACACGATATTGTTTTTGTTAGACGCCAGAGAAAACTGACACCGTCAGTGCACATGAAGCCCAACCTGCTCTATTTAATTCACTCTCCTTTCCGAACCATTATACAATCAGTTCAATTGCAAAAAACTTTGCAGGCTATGGGAATGCTACCGTCTTCAACACAATACTCCTAAGCCCTAATTGCTCGCTATTTCCCCGCGTAGCTTCTCATCCTCACTGCTCAACTGCACGCTCCTCCCTGGTTGCTGATAAGCGTAGCACTAATTGGTCGTTGCTCGGAGAATGCTCGCTGGTAAGGCTTGTGCCTCGCAAGGCGCCTGCTCATTGCGCAAAGTCTGTTAGGAGGCAGGTGCCGGGAGCGTGCGATGCTCAAAAAATCAATACACGAGCCTCGCCAGCCAATGGGACGCGTTTCTAGGCGAAGATTGACTCGACGCGGACTGTAGTTGCCGCAGCCGCTATAAGACCGCTGATATCTGATGGAACGAAATACTCAACGCCAGAGCAATCTTGCATCGCAATCGAGAATTGGGAGATAGCAGAACGTGTGCTTGAAATCGACCAAAAAGATTGATTTTGTGGTATCAGCGGCTGTTAGATCTTTTGTGGAGAAAGTGACTGCAGTAGTGCGGACTTAGCTGAGTTACGATAAGTTTTGTTGGATTAGGCAGGTGGTGATCATTCGATCATTAAAGTATTCGACATTCGAAATATCCGACTGATATTTCTAAGTAAATTTAAGAAAATATCGCAGCCATTGTATCGTTATTCGTAAAAAAATAGCTGCGTTATTTAGTTACAAAGTTACAAAGTTTAAAGTTATTTCTAGGAAGCGATTAATCGCGCGACTTTCGTCGACAGAAAATCTAAGGTTAGTAGGGGTGTACTTGTTTTCGCGCTTTATTAATCGATTTCACATTAAAATTTCCTCTTTCAATTGTTCTTCCGATAGAATATAGGCCAAGCCAAGTTATTAACGATATCGGAATCCATAATCTATACAAATTATTTTATTTATACAATGGTATCTGTACAATTACTATTTTTATTCATAATATTCATATACATATATTTGGTACACGATGAGATGGAAGAATATGTGACATTTTAAAAGATTTGTTGCTGATGTTAAAGGTGAATTAAAGATGAGTCAAAAACACTGTGTCAAATTGTACATTTTTCAGTAACGGAGATCTTTTGACCTTTCTGAATCTTGCTGTAACTTGTAAGTTAATAAGTTAATATAATTGAGTCTGAACTATTATACGCCATGGTGAATCAATTGTTGTGTTCATTGTTAATTGTTTCGTTTGCTTCATATTTTATGATACGAATTGTTAGCGCAGAGGTATATTTACATAAAACAAATTTATTAAATATTTTACGTTAAATGGAATATAAAATGTGAATTGGCATTTATTTAAAATACAAGTTAAGCACGCTATAAATTGCAACGAAATTTTTCAATTGATTAGAAGTTCCTTCTTGTTATTATATCGTTTTATACAACATTCTTTCATAGCACAAGTTGCAAGAAAAATACTGAAAGTAATCGGCGATTCGATCACTTTTTACTATTTATTAGGCTATATATTTTTTTTATTCAATGAATAAACACGTCTCATCATTGTCTAAGAGTAAAGTGACATAATTTATGTTTCACTTGCGAAATTCGGAGATACTATCATTGCTTTCCTTTCAAATTTCAGAGTATGGATTCCTTTGCGACCCGTCCCAGCGCCCTCGCCCCCACCTGGCTGCGCCGCCCGACCCACGACCAGCCCCAGCTTCTCCCCCAGGACTCCCGCCTCCCCGGGGACCTTCCCTCGAGCTTCCAGCCCACCCCTAGAGGGGCTCCCCAGACCTGCGGTAGCAGCAGCGGCAGCGGGGACTCTCTGATGCGCTACACGGAGGATAAGTACCTGCAGCTGCAGCGAGACAAGTACATGTACGGAGCGGGCAAATTTGCGGCCGATGACAAGTATTTGTCGCAAGGGGGCGTGGTGGGGGACCACAGGCTGCAGTTTGATGCAAGCGGAGCGGTGTATTTCGACAATGGGGTGCTGGCGTCGGCGCGAATGGGGAACGGATACACGACGCATTCCAACGGAGGTACGTAAAAAGTTAAATTTTCTTTAGTAGATATTATGTTTTTATGGTTAACTAAAGGGTGGATTGTTTGCTCGAGTTTTGCATTTGTTGAGTAGACTATGCATCTCACTAGTTAGCTTTACATATCGTGTGGGTTGATTGCTTGAGAGTTGAGTTTGTTTAGTAGACCATCCATCTTGTTAGTTTACTATAGGCCAATATGTCGTCCGGGTTGTTGCTTGTTAGTTGAGTTTGTTAGTTGACTATGTATTTAACTAACCAAAGCTTTCGTTAGGGTTGATTGCTTGAGAGTTGAATTTGTTTAGTAGACTGTGTTTGATCAGTTAACTGTCGCTGGAGAGCATTGGAAGTGTAGGTTAGCGTAAAACTTTAGCGACATAAAGCACTTTAGCATAAAAGTGCCAGATTAGCTACAATTTATTCGACAATTGGCAGCCGCTAAACGTTTTATTCAGACCTAGAAGATTAAAGTTGAATGCACATTACTCGCCGAGTATCCTTGTGATATGCCATTGGGACGAAACGTCGTAGAATTGTTCACGCATTTGACTTAATTTGGCTGCAATCGGTGTCATGATCTCATAATTCTATTTATCGAGGCCTGCATGACGTTGTAAGCATTCCGTTATGAAATTTTCGCCGCTGCGGAATGAATTGCGATTTGGTTCACAAGTTAACAGCATGGTTAACGAAGTGGTCATTGGCGCACCGCATGCGATCTGGCGATGAATTATGGTTTAAAAAAAAGAAGCAAATTAAATTGCAAAATTTCATAGCTTTACTTTGTTCAGCGGCATTGGTGAAACCGATACTAGAATGGTGAAACCTTAAAATAGCAAGTTTTAAACGGCGTTTGCCTAAAAAACACATTTGATGCGTATTTTAATTGATGTTTTGTGAGTTGAGTGAAATTTGAAGTGAAATATGAGAAAATGATGAAGACACCCATTTAAAAGTCAAATGAATGTTGGTTGCAAATTTAATGTCGGATAATCGCTCTTTTGTCAATCCACTGTCCACACGTCTCCTGACCATTTCATGGAATCCGTGATTATTTCCTTAACGAGATAAACCACACACGCTAGTGATTTGTGTATTGATTAGGTCGTCTCCCGCTTCTATGAAAGTCGCCTGCGGACATATTGTTTTGTTATCTCGAGGGTTATCAGTGACCAAGCCTCCACAAGGAAATCAAAACAGCGGAAGCTGTGTGTTTCTGTCATCATCACAGTGGCGGTTATCTCAGTTATTATTTTGTTTGGACGTATTTGATGTCCTTATCAATATACGGAGCGGCTGGGCACACGCTGGGAACTAAAGGCTGTCGTGTGGACTTCAGGATATAGTTTAAGATTTGTCCGAATCCTTTCTCTGCAAGGCCTATCTAGGCCCACTGCGCGGTGTACGTTGGTTTGAGTAGAAATTGTACTTTTTTTCGAATTTAAACGGGCCTACAATTTTCAGTTTATGCTTGATGCGCCTTTAGGCTATTATTGTCACATTGAAGATGTACGCAATCTGCTTCCGCATTGCAATAGGGTTACGATTAGGTTCCGTTTAGCAAGGAAGCTTTATCGTCCGTTTCTGTCGAACAGAGCCTTGATATTGTAATCATTGAAGTACTACAGCACAATACAATACAGTGTTGTTTGTTCAGTCGAGCAACAGAGACACGCCATGCCGGTAGCCTACTATACATAAGGCCAAAGCAACAATTATTTAAAGTCGATTCTCAGTTCGACAGGAAAGGCTAGCATTGCATGCCTCTGTTTCTCGACTTATTACAAATATTATAAGGTACATGCATGATGCAGCATTGTAATCTTAATTAGTCGTTAAGCAAAGCGTCTACATGAACAGTTGTGAAGCAATTTTTGTTACTAGATTGTTTACAACAAAGTTACTCGTAGCTCTAAGTTCTGAACTAGGGAATTCCGGCCTACATACGAAAGATGCGATAATTGCGACTTCAGGTTCTCGGATTCAAAAACTGCGGTCATTGTTGCGACAGTGTATGTCACGATTTAGCACGCTTCTCAACAGAACCGCTCAGAATTATCTTGTCCGCCGTGTTTACTCAGTCACCCCTGAGCTCAGGGAACCCATGCTCGGAATAGTGTCGCCTCAGCTGACAGGACAATTACTAAAACCCGACAGGGAGCCCTAAATCAATTCCCCGAATCAGATCCGCAACTAATAAGCTGCGATGTCCCCGTATCATGTCTATGCTGCAGCCTGAAACAGTCGCTGAACGGAATATGGGTGTAAGCGATATATATCTAGAGTGAAAACAATTACTTAGTAAGTCGGGGGGTCAACTGGCGAACACGCCTGCCTAAACAATGTAATGATTTGACATTTTAGGATTGATTCTCGCAGAGGCTTTGTTATAAATTAAGGAAACATGACATGACTCATGTTTTCACTCTAGATACATGGCGTGGATAATTTAATCA
>JAQIWG010004660.1:0-15646 GCA_034695025.1 Chamaedrilus cognettii | reverse complement strand
ACTGCACTCCACCCTAGTTGATGGTTAGTTGCAGGGCTGACGAATTTAAACCACCTTTGCCAAGGATCCACGAAGTGACTCAAAACCTTTGCACGGCTGGGATTTCAACTGACAATCTGTTGCACTCCTAATCCGAGCTCCGCGACTTAGATCACTCGGCCACAACGCTTCATCAATCGACCTATTGCCTCTTTCACCTCAGTTTTCAAAGCGCAGTCGTTCAAGGAATTAGTTTTCGAGGATTCGCCAGACACAAAGAACACAGACACATGACACAAAGAATGATGCTGCTTCTTTAGCTGCAGAGGGTGTGACCAATCGACGCGACTCGCTTTGATTCGACCACGACCTAATTGCGATCTATCAAAATCGTTGCGAGAATGATGACTCTGGCCCTTCATTCTGATTCGCCATCCTCGTTGACCAATCGGAGCTTGGCTCACTCTGCTGTGCCGCAAAATTTGATTCAGCATCATCAAAACTTGCTTCAAAGTAGAAACAGTGCTGTTTGCTCCCCTTCTCTGCAAAGAAGCTGACTACCCCTGAACTGTTTAGCCTGCAGAGTTCAAGGCGCCCATTCCTACCCTTGCCCCATTCTTAAAAAACAACTTCCTGCTACAAAACACATCGTTAAAATAGGCAGTTTCTGTCTCGTCACTTTAACCAAATTTCTGCCTAGGATCATTTCTTCTCATATACTCTAATAGAAGCCTGGGAACCTGGGTATTTTTTCTCCCCACTTGCTCATTGGTCTACTGACTCTTAACTAAAGTGCTCCGCCGACCAATCAAATCAAAGCCTGTTATGTATTGCAAAGAGAAGTCATCCAGCAAAGCCGACTTTCGATCCCTTGCGCAGAACCTCTTTCTTTTCTCAAGCCTCTTCGGCTTTTTCGTTTTCTGAGATCCTCTTTGACTTTCTCAAACGACCTCCACAATTCACTTTCATGCAACATCCTCGGCTGCAATTCAACTTCGGGAGTCACCACCATATCGTCAAAGCAAGGCTTCTCTATGATTGGCTGAAATGTGGAGCTGGCTCTAGCTACTCCCACTCTGTGCTATTGAGCACGCACGCGCTGCGATCGTAGTCGAGCATGACGTCGCGCTCTGTGCATCGGTGTCGCGTAGGATGGTGCACCGAAGGCGTGAGAGATCCAGCGGATACCCAGGGTCCTCATCCAGCGCCTGCAGAAGATAATGGGAACAATAACTTCTCTCAATCTTTAAAAATTGACATCAAAAGACTTAAATCTTATGTCAAGTTATCTTCAATTGACAATAACTCTGTCCATGGACTTTATACGTTGTGCCGAAAGCATGAATTTTATTGTGTATTAAAATAACATCATCTTTCGGGCGATAAATCAAATATGCATCTAGTCTTTTGGACAAATAATGTTAGAAATTATTTTTTCACCAATATGGATACGGTAAATCAAAGATTGATAATATTGTTCATGCAGTTGCCTTGTGTCATCATCGATGGTCGTATAGTAGCTGTTTATTTAATTTACATTTCTTTGCATTATGTTCTTTCTTCTGTGAGATGAAATAAGGTTCTATATATAAAGTAAGTAAGTAACATTTAAAAAATTTTCTGTTAAGAATTTTTAAAACAGTTCCATTAAGAACAGCACATGCAGAAAAACGAGCAACGTTTAAATTAGAGAAACAGCAGTAGTCCAAACTTTAAAAGAAATAACATTGAATTTCCTTAAAATTACATTGAAATAAGATTTACCAACATTTGTAAATAAGATACCGATAGTGTTGCTCATTTTCCAGGTTCAGACTTAAATTGAAAATGAATCATTATGTTCTATTTTAAAATACAGAATGGAGGGTGGTGCATGTTTTTTTTTTCAAACAGAATTGTACATTTTTAATTGTTTATTTCTAATTGTATATTTTTCAAACAGTTAGCATGTTACAAGAAAAGTAAACAGAACAAATTGTCCATATACGTAATCATGTCTTGTATCTCCTTCACTGGCACACACACATATATATGCAAATTTTCTAAAAAGGTAATAAATTTTTATTATTATTAAATAATAAATAAACTTGCCCACATCTTCTAGCGCTTATCCTCAGAGCTGGTCGATGTATCCAGCTTCCCCTGCCGGATGCCGGAAGTCCCGACGTTCGGCAGTAGGGAGGGAAGGAGTTGGGCCAGATTGATCAAATCTTGGAGAATACATCGTGGAGGGTTAGACTGTTCCGTCTGGTGGAGGTTTCAACCCGATACCGGATGATGTGCATTGTCCCTCCACCGTGCCATACATATTACGCTTGATTCCCTCCGGCTGAATTTCTCCCTCCTGAAGTCATCTTTAAGCCCTCCTCCGCGTCTGATATTCCCTCACTCATATTGCTCTGTAATTCGGTGCTAGCGTTATATTTTGTCAGAGTTTCATCAGGGTTCAGTTGTAGCAAGGCCGCATCCAACTGTGCTCCACTGATGCTCTCCAGTGCACTGCCAAACGGCAGGTCCCTGGAATCCAATCTCTCCACACCTGGAAATCCTCCGCCATTCTCTTTTCATATGATTTTCTTTCCAGGCTCGCTGGCATAGCTTACGTCTCGCGCCCCGGATGAATCTTCAAAATTCTTGTTAGCAACTGGTTTGCGTCTCTTTCTTTGCTTAGCGGCTACTAACATCGTAAAGTCTACTAGTGTGTACGGCTTTTGCGTCATCCTCATCATAGCATCATATTCAAGTAGCAACAGTAAAGGTGACAACCCAGCGGTGAAAGGCGACACCTTTTGCTACCAAAGCCAAGACCTTCGTGTCTTCACAGACGTATGGAGCTGTGACGCCATTCATGACGTCGCACAGCCTTCTTGCGCTTATTCCTTCCACAGAGCTCTCGACTCACGACGGTCGACTTCCGTTCCCCGTGCAGCCCGTCTAGACGGCACAAAGATGTCGGTTCTTAATAAAGCTTCAACCTTTGATCAATGAACACAGCGGGGGTTACAGAAGGTTTAGTGGGTGAGGCCTGGGAAGGGGGAGGAGCAGTAAAAAGCATGAAGGGAGCTGGTTGATGGCCTTGGGAGTGTAAAGACCGTGTGTAGTATCGAAGACTTTGACAGCCTGGTTCTGTGAGAAGGGCCTCGCATGTACAGGCTACTTCCTCCTCTTTAGTCGCCTTTTATGACTCGTCCGGGTAGCTCTGGTCTATATGCCAATTTCCGTGTTCCCCTGCATGCAGGGGATGCGAAGGGATCTGAAAGATTTCCGCCGACTGTCCTTGTTTTTCTTTCAAGTTGGTTTCCTTTCTTGCTCAGCTTTATTTGGACAAAGTGGCTCTTGTTCCAGTTCATCACCGGATATCTCGGTATTTTCAAAGCTTAATTGGTTTCTCAGTGCTAGTTCCCCGATATACTAGACTTCCGCTAGATTTTTCCGCTAGATATTCCATAGGAATTCACAGAAGCCATCGCCAAAGTTAGATCATGAGGGGTGCTAACAATACGAAAGGATTTCTGTGAGTTTTCAGATTTACCTGATAATCAAATTAATCATCCTGCTGTCTCTTCTAATATGTAGGTACTTTACCTACATATTCGATTCACTCCTTACCGAATTTGACTCGCTCCACTTTCGAATTTCACTCCAATTGACTTTGCGTAATATCAGCTGTATCAACTGCGATCCCCCGGATTTCCCAACCTCAAAGATTCCCCAAGTGGCGAGCCGACTGCAGAAATCACCGAGTCCCTGGATGGCCTGAGAGGTGACAGAAGTGTCGAAGGACCGCAATCTTCACTGAGCGATTCTTCCGTGCTTGTTATCACTAGCTGGAGCCCGGCACCTCTCTGATATTGTGTCGGTGAAATAGTCAGATGAAGAATTACGACTAGTAATTCTTTTGTTAGCATCAAAGCCTATTTTCTTTGCTTGTTTCTTTTTCTCCGGATGACCAGGCATGCTTTAGCTCGATGTCCGCTCCCCATTGGTTCTCCCTGATTTATTTCTAGCCAGTTCCACTTCGCTAATTACACATAATTATTCCAAAGGACAATCTTTTCAAAACGCCAAATGATCGTGTTAGAGTCCAACTGCAGCCCGTAATCTTGCTGTCCATAGTTTCATCCAGTCAATGTTATGACTACAGCATCGTCGGTATTTCTCGCACTTTCTAGTAAATTTGATGTACTGCTGAGGAGAGTTCATGGTTAAGACACAAACAGGGAGAACGCTGCCCCCCTCTCACCCTGCCCCCCCTCCCCTTCGTCAATCAGTTTATCCAAAACATCCCACGACTCGTTCTCATCGTCGGATTTTCTTTTCACAAGCAAGATCCTTCAACCCATCGATAACTGACGAAGAACTTAATTGGAAATATAAGCTTCACTATTGCCGGGCTTCATATTGGCAAGCCGAGTGTCCAGTGTGTGGCCGTTCCACGCAGCGACAAATAATCCGCGCTCTTAGTAGTTGCACCACACGCACGAGCGCACAAAGCCGTTCCGCACTGTTCGATGTGAAACAACACAGTTTTTCGTAGTCACGCAAACAGGAAAACCCTCTAGAGCCTGACGGGGGAGGGGTGAGAGGAGCAGTGGGGGGGGCCTATTACTGGGATGCATAGAGACCTAGTAGCTCCACGCGCTTGGTGGAGACTTTCTGGCGACAGGTGCGGTCGTCCTTCTTGCCCTGAATCACAGCAGCAATAACACGTATGACCAATTGAACGGTTAAATTAACCGGTAAAATGGTACCTGTAAAACTTTGTTAAAAAACGTTACTAACTAGACTGTGCTGCACTATTTCAAAAACAATGAGCAAATGTAACACTTTTGTTTTTTTTTGGTAGCCCCCTTACGGGGAGGAGTTGATACCCCATTGCACCAGCTGATGGTCGCTGGTGGTGGTTCCACCGTGGACTGGTAGGCATCGTAGGAACACTTGTGGCTGACGAATTAAACCACCTTTCCCAAGAGTGCACAAAGTGGCTCGAAATCTTTGCCGCGGCCAAGATTCGAACCGACGCACCAAATCCAATGCCAAATGACGATGACAAACAAATTTGTTTCGAGTTTTATAGCCGCGTTTGTGACGCCATAATCATGAGTTTGTCCCTGGATTACTCGGCCCCTTGGGACAGAGGATGCCTTCCACACCCGTTCGCTTCACCGCGTAGGCGAGTCCACTTCCGGTTCGGTTCTCACCTCGACTACGAGGTGGGTGTTGGAGGACTTTGGGACAAGAGCCCAAGCTGGGTCCGAGTCTACGCTCCGAGAAGACGTCGGTCAGGTCACCTTCCTGCTTTACGCCAAACAGCCAAGGCCTAGAGGCGTGACCCAGATCCTTTTGAGAACCGACTCTTCATTCGAATCAAATTATTCTCTCCATTACAGTTAATAAAGATGCTTTTTCAGCAAGCATTTTATAATGAAAAGTTCTGGCTTCAACTATATGCAATGTACAGCATAGAACCAATGAGGGGTTCGACTTTTCTCGATGCTGCATATGCACCAAGCCCCATCACTACAGGCTGAAAATGCAGCACCTATGGTGGTGCTCAAGGGTCAAGGTTGCTTCCCCGTGCAAAGCAACCTTGACTAGCAGCAGAAATGACACCTAAGCCTAACTACTAATACTCAAACAAAAACTTATGCTTTGACCCTTTTTCTAAGAAGTCTGCTGTTAGAAAAAATGTCATCTTAAATTAACGGTTGCTATGTCAACAACGTTTGATTGGTAGGTTCCAGGGTCATGACCCACACACATCCAATCATAATAATTACAACTATCAACCATAATTTAAATCAACTTTCGCTTTTGCTCAAAAGATCCTTCCTTCTAATGGTATTGCGCTGCTAGTGCATGAGTGATCTAAGCTTGTGATACCTATGATATGCACAGACTGCGTAAAAGAAAGAACAAAATTAACCCCTACAACTAATTTAACAATCTTTGATGCAAGATTTCAGTCTCACAGTTGTAGATGGATTGCTCAAGTAATAAGTGAATTGCACTATTCAAGCGTACATGCAAAACCAGCTCATGCTTAGATCAGTTTACATGCTCAGCCAGCACAGAGCTAAAATCGCAAAATGACACGCCACAAAATGACACGCCACAAAGTGACACGCTACAAAATGACATGCCACAAAATGACACGCCACAAAATGACACGCCACAAAATGACACGCCACAAAATGACACGCCACAAAATGACACGCCACAAATCGAATAATAATAACGGTATCTGCGTCATACGGCCCTAAAATTCCGAAAGAAAATAGAATTGCTGCAGGCTAACCACAAATAAGTCTTCCGCATACTGGAGGACGAACAAGCCGCAGTCTGTGCCATTCGTCTGTTGCGGGCAGCGCAGGGACCGCGTCTTGAGCGTGGCGAAGCTCACCAGTTCATCATATTTCGCAAGCCATTCACACATCAAATATCTGATCGTGCCACCAACAGTACATGCAGTCAAGATTAAGATTAGCATTCGAAAATTACCAGTAAACTAAAAATAAATAGATTAACGGTAATCCATTCATAAATAACCGAGAAACTACGGTAATCTAACTACAGAAATTTTTGACAGGTCAACTACTGAACGAACTTAAATATCAAATCAAATTTCCAAATCGTACGAAGATGTAACATCGAAAAAAGTTTCGTCAAAAACAACGAGGTTTCAATAAAGCTCGCCATGTTGTTGTCATGCATTTCTAGTGCATTTCATGGCAAAATGTACGCTTTTTATAAGAAACAAATCAGGATATATTATCAAATCAGTAATTGATTATAAATCACTGTTATTTATAATAAATTATATTATAAATTAATAAAATATTATGATCAATTGCTGATTTTAAATTGCAATAAATTATGGTAACCTAAAAACCTCTTTCGAACGCTAGTCAAGGTAAACGTAAGGTAACTGGTTACAACCATACGCAAAATGGCTACAGCTACAACAGTGCGCTTAAAGTCAGTTGCGGCTTCTGATACTTACTGTACACTAGAGAGAATTAGGTGGGCTGCTGCACACATTTTCATTGACACAATCATGAAAACAATAAAATTTAATGTTAACAGGGGTGTTAATATAGGAGATAACACTAACAAGTTCACAAGGAACAGAGAGAACAACACGATACATGGGAGAGTATGGAGAGAAAACACAATGTTTAACTGAAGTAGCATGGAGATAATACAATCTGTTTGATGAAATATTTAATCAAAATAACAAGCATATAATACAATGTTTCATTCACATTAAATCCTGAATAAAAATAAGGCCTATGTTGTTGGAACCCACACGACTTCAATAAATACTATTAACAGACGAGATTTAGGGCCGGCTTTTCCAACACGGATCAAACGGTGGTTCAGGGTTTACCCTATGCAAAATGGTGGATTAAGTCCTAAACCACCATTAAATCCGTGTTGGAAAAACCGGCCCATATAGTACTCACTCTCGCAGTCTCTCGGCGACAATGTTATGATCGATGTTGTCCACATAGCTATCAAATATAGCTATACACGGCCTGAAAACAATAGAACTATAGCAACACCGCAAATACATTGCATATACAATAATTGCAACATTCGTAAAATGTCAAGCTTAAACAGAAGCAACATCCCACGAGAGATGTATGTATGTATGTATGTATATTGCACTTTTAACGCACCAAGAATATGTCACGCAAACGGAGATAGAAAAACATCGTTTGCTTGAATCGTAGGTGCGGGAGAAGTGCAACAGACTACATACAGAAAGCGGATTTGAAAAAATGAGTTTTAAGCCTGGATTTAAAGGAGAAAAGGGACTTAGCCGATCTGATGTCCTCAAAGATGCACAAAATTATTTTGCAAGCAATCAAAAGCAATCACCATTCAACAAGCAAGCTATCAGGACATGTAATAAATTCAAACAAAATATGTTGCTTTCTAACACTGCTTCACATTTGTCATTATTCTGAGAGGTAAGCTGCGAGAGGTAAATGCTAATTTAACATTTAAATAGATGCCAATAAATATTTAAATTTGCTGTTTTTCATAATATAAATTATAGTAAAAATCATCTGAAAAATGTGAGAGTGTGTTTTAATAGTTTACCATTAGATAAGCATACATGAAATATTCTATGTTTAATTCTGAAAAAAGTGAAGTTATCTCACCTATGGACGAAGGAGGTCAGCATTGGGGTATTCACCACTCGTGAAAGCTCAACAGGATCCTCATCCTCCTGTGGCACAAATCATCACAAATAGCACATCAGTGCTAAAACTCTCAACCAAACTAAATCATCAACAACTTTCAACAGAAAGCAATTTCACAACAGTCATTCGTTAAAACTCAGAAAAGCACGAGCAGGCCTGTAAGCCAGTTACAAGCATGATAATTAATTTTATGAGGTCAATTAACAGCGTGCAGAAATTGGATGGTTCACACGAAAAAACAATGCGAAATACATAAGATATACTTAGGTATGTGAGTTCATAAGTTTCACAATCTCTGCTTTGCAACCGTACTCAGCAAGTTAAAATTGGCAACAGTTTTTCTGTATCACAGCCTGTTGTCAGTGGGGTGCCTCAGGGCAGCGTACTGGGCCGATCCTTTTCATATTCTATATTAATGATATTACAACGGATTTACCTCACCCTTAAGTAGCGAAATCACATGCTGATGATCTAAAGGCATATAACACATGCATAAATGATGTCGATGGGAATGCCTTCAAAGAGACCCTTGTCAACATAGCTAATTGGTCGAAGGCGTGCAACTGCCCATCTCGACTGAAAAATCGAAATGTTTGCTAATTTCTAACAAATGCAACGACTCAAAACCGTCTGAGCTAAATTTACATTAGCGGACGTAATCTTGCCAAAAACAGTAGATGTTGTAGACTTGGGTGTCAATTTTAACTCCAAGTTAACCTTTTCAGATCATATCTCCTCCATTATAACAAAAGCAAAGCAAAGACTTCATGTATTAAAGAAAATTATCATTTCCAGAAATACTCATATTTTCATTTTAGGCTTTAAAACATATGTAATTCCAATCCTACCGTACTGTTCCCAAGTCTGGAGCCCGTGTAACCTTTCAGACATTCGAAGACTCAAATCTAATCAACGAATATTTACAAAAAAACTAGAAGGATATCAAGGCCTTGGCTACATGGCACGTCTTAAAAAAGCGGACCTTTGTACCCTGGAGCTCAGGCGGTTAAGAGCTGCCCTCTGTTTTTGTTACAAGTTATTACACGGCCTTTTATTATACGATTAGAAACTCCCGCCCAATCTTTTTTTGAAATTGACAGATCGAGACAAACCAGGGGTCATAACTGGAAGCTAAAGGCAACACCCCCAGGCTTGACTCTCGACTCAATTTTTTCTCATGCAGATTAATAAAGCCTTGGAACCATCTATGCAGAAAACTGTAGAAGTAACTTCCTTCGTATCCTTCCGGGCCCTTCTACATCTCGAATGTCTTGAAAAAAAATTGTATACAAAAGCATAAACTGCATTATCGTACCGTAGCTCATGTGTGACATGCAATTCGCATCATCGGCAGACTATGACGTATTGATGGCGATCTGTGATTTAATGATTGATATGAATCACTGAACGGTGAATTTTTATGATGGAAGTTTTAACTTGCTTTTAGCGTGTTTTATACCTGTCCACAGAGAGAGTTTTAAATTGTAACAAACAAGATAGGAACAGTCATGTCATTTCTCAGCATCAACGAGTTTTATATGTCAAATCGTCAAAATATGACATGTGCGAGGCCTGGACAACGTAAGAGCGTCTTGAGTGTGTCGCACCATGCAGCGCCTGTCTGTCCAGATTGTGAACGTGTCTCCGTGCTTATATAACCTGCTGTACACGCTGCGGTGTGCCTAATAAAGAAATTTGATTTTTATTTTGAAGTTCAAAGCAAAATTCATACTCAAAGGTGTTCGCTAATGCTCGGTTTGGAACGCACTGATATCTTTGTGGGCCGTAAGCAACTAAGCATGTTAGATAAGGTCAATTATAACCAGTCGTAGGCGAGGCACCATGCATTCAACATTTAGCCGAGCCGATCAACCACTACATTTAGGCCCATATTTAAAGATCTTTCAAGCGCAAATGTTTAAGATATTTGTGTGTACAAAGAAAAACCGGGCACTCAAAGGGCACCGGTTAATCAAGCAAACCTCTTCATCATCACATTCCACATTGGCCCTGCCCATCACGGCTGCCGTAGCTGCATTGCACACTACGGCCAAGACCCAGTGTTCTCTGTGAGCAAACATAAATGGTCTACAGAAAGACGCTGAAAAAGAAGAAAGAAGACAAAATGTACAAAAATAACAATCGCTAAAACTATAAAAACGAGAAGCCACGAATATTTCGCACATTTCTGTATGCAGTCCGCTCCACTTCACGCGCACCTACTAATCAAGCAACTGATTTCTTTTCCACTCCATTAGCATGACATATTTTTGGTGCGTTGCAAGTGCGGTATATGGTACATGCATACATACATATGAGTGAAACAATTTCCATATAATAAAGTACATAGCTTATATTTGGATATTAGGATATTTGGATTATTTTCAGACATTTTCAATGATTAATTTAATATAAAGTCTGAAAAACAAGTAATATGAATGAAATTGGATTCAATCATGCGACATAGCATAATATTATTAAAATCTAAATCTAAAAGTCATAGTGACTTAGTGACACGATCAAGAGTCATTTGGTTGTCTTTTGAAATTAAATATTCTACCTTAGCCAGGTCAAAAGCGAATTTTCAAGTATTTGCAAATTTTGATACATCTAAATCAAAATTTCTCGTTTCCGTAGCAAACAAAAGTTTTATAAAAAAAATTATAAACACCGCTGATGGCTAATTATTGTTTATAACCTTTTCGTAACCTTGGCATTACCATGAACGTACGATTCGACTACCGAATCCAGATATAGAATTGGGTCAAATACAGGAAATCACAAATGTAAATGCTTAGTGGTAGTTGTATCCTGATTCAATGGGTTGTTTTGAACCATGAACCAAAAACAAAGTTTTGAATTTTTTTTCAGAAGTTTATAAAGAATTTTTTCAAATTACTACCGAAGCGAGAAGTCCCAATAAAATCGTAGCACGTTTTTCAAAGATTTGACAACGCGCGCGCATTTAACCTACGAAAAAAGTCCTAAAACATACTTAGAACGCTTATTTACTTAATACAGCTACCAAATAGTTACATCTTATAAAATAACTCACATATTATAGAACATTAAATGAGTAACTTTTTTTTATTATCCTCATTACTGCGTTCCCGAGGGACTTATAAAAATTGGTGTAAACGTTTTGCTCTGAGACGGCCAGCCCTCGGAAATGAGTAATTAAATGAACAAAGAAAAAAGATAAATAATAATTTTTAAATATTAAAAAACTAATAAAAGTATGTATTAAAACTACCTAAAATTTACGACAAAAAAAAATCTTGTTCTAAATTATTATGAGAGAGTGTTAACTTTGCAAACTACTCACTCATAGACAATAGGAATCACTAGGTAGGTCTTGCGGAAGATGTCAAATTTGCGTGTCCAGTGGCTGACATTACAATGCCTCTGTTCAGGAATCCTATGATATTACAAAAGTGTTAGTTGTTAGCTTGCTAGCGAATGCAGTTGCCAATGAACAAAATATGTACAGCAATATATTAACACCGGTAATACCAATTATATATTCATAATCTATCATGAATAATATTCTAAACTTTGATGTCTATCAATTATTCTTGTGTACACGGTAAATTATATCGTGTATTTTGTAGCTCGTGAAAAAACTTTAATCCAATTCATACTATGCCATACAACTCATACAAATGGCATTTAATTTACATAGAATTAAAAACAGCTGTTGATTCAAAATATTTATCTCTTAAATAATGCGTGTGGTGTATACCTGAAGTATTACAAGGTCGCCTTAAGACACACACACTAGAGTGCATTAATAATGTGAAGCATTGTTTCTTTTTAGATTCTCGTGTATATACTATGCACGAAACTGCGACAGAGGTAATATTGTTAATTAATTATGCTTTATTTCACTCAAGCGCTCAGTTAATGCTGTTTATGCAATCAAAATCCATTGCAGACTTATGAACTTCGGCAATCTGCAATCGCAGCGCGTTCAAAGATAAAGAGCATACACGTACAATTACCTATCATTATCACTCACTACATTTACAAATGAGCTTACAATGTATTCAAATGCCAGTAGGGTGCAATGTACATACGACAATGAGGCCAGGCTAGGATCATTGAGCCCACGAAAACCACCGATGAGGCAGGTGTAGAATTGTGCGGAATAGACATAGAAATCACCACACATGGGAAGCAGAATTCTGCAACACAATTATAGACCCCACGGTTTACATGCATACAGTTATATCATGCCGATGACACGCCGATGACACTCAGTATGTTTTCTGCTTATTGCTTTTAAAAACCAAACTTCTGAATTTTAAATGATCACACTGGAATCCCAGGCAGCAACATAGCGGCCAAATACAATTAATAGTTGTCCGCTGGGCTTTGAATTTCAAAAGGTGTACAAAATATTACAATACAATAATTGATATCATAATAAATGATGTATGACGTCATTGTACCCATGTAAACTGAGCTCAGGGGGCTTATTCCGGAAGCGATCTTATGACAATCTTAGTCTTAAGATTGTCTTAAGAGAATCTTAAGAAAATCTTATCTTTTTTACTGGAAACTCCGCATTGTCGAGCACAAACTGAATGATGACGTCACGGCAGTCGACGAATGGATTTCATTTGTTTTAAATTTCAGTTAGAAAAAAATTTAAGATAATCTTACAAAATGTACATGAATGAGGCCCTAGGCTCGCGATCTTTTGCTGCTGACAGCAAAAGATTGGTTAGCTTATAATTCAAACTGACTGTTAAAAGTAGGCATTATGGTGCCTGGACTCCGGCACAGAGCAGTGTGCCCAATTTTTAGCTGATATGCAAAACGAACGGAGTGTCAAATTTTATTCTTTTCTCATAATCTTTGGTTATATGCCACAGTGTTACCATACCACGTGTGATTTTTGCTCATCGAAAAAGACTAACACGGTGGTGCACAAGTTGAGTAATAAATGGAAGAATTGTACATGCAATTAAAGCGCTTGAGTGAGGATGGCACACTCAACGATAGTAGTGTAATCATTGCAGTGAATCGATGCCGTGTGCACCATAAAAACTCTAAATTCATGTCAGAGCAAGCAGTCAATTTAAAATTCAGGATCCATGAGAGAAAACTCAAATTAACAAGAATTGCAACTACTAACAAAACTGGACAAACAGAAAACTCCACAAACTGAAGTGAACGTTGTCTCGCTGACTATTATTACAAGAACTGAAGTTATGAGATCTACCAGAGGCGCTGACCTCATGAAGCAATCCATCATCCCGTCGTTCAGCATCTCTCCTGTTGCTAGGAGCTCCAGGTCTTCGCTGTTCAGTCCAACGTGGGCGACAGACGGCAGGACAACAAAGTTCCTGCAACATACAGCAGTATAAACAGCGTCACTCAAACAGCATCAAGGTGCTTGCAACCAAAGCGGTTTTACGCTGCGACTCAAGTAACGCAACAATGTCTCTACAAATGCCTTTTAACAATGTGTTTTCCCAGAGACACTGAGTTTCTCTCAAGTAAAGACGGCGGAAGGCAGTCACTATGTTCGAAGTGCATCATAATATGACTTTTCATACCAGAAAACCTGCCAATTATGAAAAATCCTATTTTACTGGCAGGGGCAAATTGAAATATGAGCAGTAAAGTGTCACCCTGTAACTCAACGTCATGTTGACTGACCATGGCCCGTCACTACAGCTTATAGAATGAAGGACATATGGGGATGAAGGGAGAGGGGCTTGGCCTGCGGGCCAAACCAATTACCAGCCGTCAACAATTGACTTACAGGGTCATGACCCTTTCACATCCAATCACAAATTTATACTTAACAACTATTACCCATAATACAAATCCACTTCCGTTTTTAGGAAAAAATGCTTCTTCCTGCAATCTTGTGCAGCTAATGCATGCGCATTCTAGGCTTGTAGTTCTTTGACTGTGACTTCTACTTTTCTACTTTCAAACTTCTACTTTTTTTACTTCTTTAACAAATAGCTGCACTTGCAGCTAGCCTGCATACTACATAGGAAACTGTCATATTCATGTCTTTGAGCTAAAAAGTTTTGGCATACATAAAGTGCGACTGATAATAGAAATTTTTAGGGCAGCCTTAAACATAGCCAACTGACGAAGCACAAAGCAGCAATAAATACGACTGTGATAAAATAATTAAGAAACAATTAATTTATAAGACTGTGAAATAACATTTTCAACAACTGTGATAAATTGCATTTTCACAGCAAATATTGTAAAATCAATCAGAATCATTCCACAAAAGGAACTACAATACTATTTGCATAAGATAGCCTAAACCTTCAATTACGTTCAATAAATTACTACTGTTAAATATAAATTTATATACCAGTACTATTTCGGCACTTTAAGATTGATTGTATAGCGCATGTATTGAAGCTTGATTTGCTGGACAATATCACAGACCAGGTACTAAGATGTACCGTATTTAAATTCTAATAAAATTCATTTTTCATCTACATGCAATCTATCACTTGTAATGAAATAAAGATATCTACTAATAGCAAAAAGCAAATTAATGACAAATGCACAATCAACTAAACTCGCGGTCCTTACGTAGTGTTGGAGGTGTGGCCTTGATCGTTTCCTTCGTCGTCAGAAATGACTCCCCCATCCTGCCACCAGTCCTGAAACATGACCTTGGTCTTTGCCTTGTTGACCTTTGCCTCCACCGGGTCCATGTCGCCTGCCACGATTTCTTTGCACCCTTTCCTCATTTCCTCCACCAGCTGGCTCTCTGACAAACAAAATCCATCGTCCAAGCCAAGGCCAGTCGATCCATTCACTGTGGACCCCTCACACGCCCCCCCTGAAGCCCCCTCATCCATGGGTTCCTCCCCTGAATGCTCACGCATTTCAGGAGCATCATCGTCCACCCGCCCTGCATACTGCGCAAACTGCAGCTGCAGCTGCTCGATCTGCCGCTGCTGCTCTTTCAACTGCTGCTGCTGCGCCTGCCATTGCTCCTGCTGCTCCTGCATTTGTTGCAGCTGCTGCCTTACACTTTCCTGCAGCTGCTGCAAAAGCTGCTGCGGCCGCTCGCCACTCTCACCTGCGCTGCCTCGTTTGCCGTCCATGGCTCTCTAAAACCACAAAAATCTATCAAATTACAACAAAATGCTTCATCGCGTTATAAGATAGGAATAATATCATCGTTGTTGCTTTACGTTGAACAATATAAACGGTGTAAAGTAACACTATCAAACAAAATAGCAGTGCAGTAATTATAGCATGTCCTTTTTTAGGCCATTCTAGAGTGCAGTAGTGAAGCTGAAGTTCAGCGCACTTGATATATCAACTAAACTAAAAAAAATCAATAATAGAGTAGGAAACATTAATAAAATTAGGCAATATTTAACGACCTCAGAGTTATTTACTCCTCGCCACAAGAGGCAGAGGCCGGGTTTGTTTCAGAAGAAGCTTCTTACGCGAGT
>JAQIWG010004659.1:0-15648 GCA_034695025.1 Chamaedrilus cognettii | reverse complement strand
TGCGACTAAATTTCTGGACTGCTTGCTTTTAACTTGACAGTAGGCACACAATAGGCAGCAACTAATGTTGGCAACTTATTTTCGGTGCTTTTTTAAAAACAGCCATAATTTTGTCAAAATTGCTCGAATTTCTCTACAAATTTCCAAATTGGTGTAGATGTGGCTACAGTTGGTGTGTGTAAAGTTTCAGACCAATCTGGTAAGTTTTGATCGAGTTATGACAAGTTTAAAGTGTGGTCATTTTAATCGGGACAGGGTGTACTATGCTCTTTCATTTTAGAAGCGGATCTAAATTTTAGCAGACTGGCGGCATCCGGAGCTGCTGTCCGGATGGAAGTGAGGATACATAATTGTACCCTAATCGTTTATCGGAAACGATGTGGGTCAAGGTACTTATATAGCCGAAGGATCAAAATCTACATTCAAGAGTTCCCCCCACCCCCCCCCCCCCTCCCCCCTATCTCAAATCGCCCATAATAAATCTCCTGGGGGTCATAGTCGTAGACTCGAAGCTCTCAGTTTATCTGGCACACCGTATGGCGGCGTAGATAGTTACACCGTAGGCCTACGATGGGCGTTCGCCCGCTTTTCGTTATTGAGTCGAGCGTCTCCCATGGCGGCAATCCTTTGTGCCCCCGCTCCCCCCCCCACACCGAGGCTCGAGAGTCGCGGATAAACGCAAGGACGGAGCCAGGGGGATGGGGGGGTGTGCATCCCCCCTCCTGGCCACCAGTACGAAAGAATTTTGTTGTAAAAAAAAAAATTGATAGAACGGTGGCCGTTGTAACGATCAGCGGTATAACAGGAACTAATGCATTGCATCTTCTCAATTATTGATGCTTCAAATTTGAAGTGAAAATGTAAGTTGTCTGGTTTTAAGTAAGAAACGAGCGTTGAGTAACGGATGTGGAAAAGCTCCACTTCTACAGCTTCACCACCACCAGCTCACGACTTGTGCAGTGCTCAAACTAAGGAAAAAAACGCGTTGTCTTTTCAGAATATGAATCAGTTTTTGAATCAACACATTTTGGCAGGACTACTGCGCAATTTGTAGAGCCTCTCTGAAGACATCCACCCCCTCAGCTGATTTGTTAAAACACTATAAAATTTTGCACAGAATGCGACTCAGAAGACGACACCTCTTGCTGTCAACATTTGACACCCTCCGCAAAACATGTATGTATGTATGTATGTATATTGCACTCTTAACGCACCAAGAATATGTCATGCAAACGGAGATGGCGATTTTTTTTTCGAGTCCGCTTTCTGTATGTAGTCTGTTGCAACTACATACAGAAAGCGGACTCGAAAAAAAAATCCCTGCCCAAAACGGGTACGCCACCTAGACGAAGGATCGTTACAAAAAAGACCCGTCCCTGTTGGGCAACTATTTGCGCCCAATCTTTAGCGCGAATCCCCCCGCGCCAGGCGGGCGCCACTAAAGCGTCCAGCGGACCCAGAGCTCCAATCGAAAATCTGCTCCACAGAGATTTACAAGTCGGCTCACGCGGTAAACTATTCGACCTACGGCGATTCGATCTATGCTCAGGCTAAGATTTTTCTGTAGGGTTGTCCCCATTGGTGACCATATATAGAGGGGTAGAGGGATGGGGGGGGGGGGGGGCGGGTGCGGGTGTCGACTGTGGAGGGAAGGAGGGGGTCGTGATATCGACGATCAAATTAATTTTTTGAAACGAAACTGATGAACATGAGAGTGCTGAAGGAAATTTGGAGGGCCATTTATTGGCAAGCCACGGCTGGCGACCGTGTTTCCAGACAAACCAGGCCTGGCTTGCATGGTTGGCGTGTTTTTTGTATGTCTGCCTTGACTTCATGCATCTTTGTAACCGCCCGATGAAATTCAACAAAAATTGGTAAAAAAATGCAGCAATGCATGATCCGCGTTAACGTTGCGAAAATATCACTGACAGTGGTTGTTGCGTTCAGCAGTTATTGAATAAATTCGTTGGGTCGTTTTATTTTGAGACACGGTTTATAATCCAGCGTTATTTTCGCGCACGTAATTTTCGCGAGTTTGACCGATTCGCGAAATTCGTATATGTTAGGCTACAGGCGCGCGAAAATTTCGTGTTTCGCGGTATCTATTTTGGTTGCCAAAATCAACGCCAATGTACAGCTACAAAGTCATGTACAGTTGTGTCCACATAGCTAAGCGCAACGCGTCCGACCCAATGGCGTGTTTCAACCGAGCGAATAAAGCTGCGGACGATTCTATCGCGTTTCAACACAGCGCCAAGCGGCGTTTTGCTTTTCGATCGCTTTTTCCGTGCTACGACCAAGTAAAGTGTGCGGGACAGTGGCTTATACAAACAGCCTAACTAGTTCACGTACAGCCTCGCTGGCGATCGGATATTCTTGGCTAGAGACGAGCTAGTCTGACGTAGCAGCGTATTGCTTGGGTTCTAAACATCGTTTAGTAGCAGGAATGCATAGAAAACACTAGCCTATAGACTGCAGTTATGTTGTAGGCTTGTGATGTATTGTATAGCCTGAACGAGGCTCAAATTCAGTAAGGCTGTCGCTGCCACGCGGATTAGACCACGCTGTAGTTGTGCAATACCAATTAAGGAGGTAAGGATCGGCAGTTGGCTTAGGTTACCGTTTGCGTGTAACCTATGCACGGCGGACAAGGCCTTGTTTTCTTATTCGCTAGTCTGCCTATTATTTAGGCCTAAGCCATTTTCTGCATGCAAAGGCCTACGTAAAAGTTGTATAATAATCATTGTCTCTTAACGTGTCGTGCTCGGGCTATTTGACAGCGAATAAAAAATATTTCATTTTAAGCCCTCTTATTGTTGTGGCGATCGAGCCTACGTTTCTGTTCTGCTGTTAAGCATGGCGTTCTTTAAAATTGAGGCCCTTATTGATCGTGGGTGTTGCTCTTTGTGTCGTATAACTATCAAGGCTCAATAATTTAAATGAGTCTATGAAGGTTTATGCAGAGCGTTGATGAAAGCACCGTTTTATCGTTCAATGTTTGCGTTTTGCTTACTGTGCCTGGTCCAATATTGAAAATGCGACCAACTGACAATATCGTTTGAAGTTAACACAAAGAAGTTGCCGCTACTTTGAGTGAAGATCTCAAAAGCAAATATTTTAGCGGAGGTTGCGAGTCGCCATTTCAGACCTTACCGCAGTTCAGTCGCGATGCGCTTATGGTGGATTGCACAAACGTGAGTTGAGATCGAAATCAAGATTGAGCTCGTGGCTAACCAATCAACGCGCTTGAACCAAGGTTTGGTCCTGAACTTGTGATGGTTCGCGTGCGCGGATTTGTCAGTCAGCCTGTGATTGTATTTGCTCGTCTTTTCACGAATTAGTTGTCAATGTCACGAATTTGTAGCCTTTTTAAAAGTGTCCTACTTTTCCAATCTCTCTGCTCACGGCGAAAAAATATTTGAAGACGAGTTGCATGATATACTAAATGCATTTGCCTTACTATATTTTTGTGATTAAACAAGAGGGCGTATGTTAAGCGAAACTTAGGCCTACAACCTCACATTGTTCTCCCATCAATAGAGAGTTTTTCCTTCTCGCATGAACTCGCGAGAGGGAGGGCGTTGACAGACTCATTTTCCCTCCCGTGCAGAATTCGCGACCGGGGAGGGAGGGGGCCGTTGACGAAAGTTTTTGAAGGGAACAGTGTTTTCTCATTGAACCACTTACACATTGCACTGTTTACAATTGCACATTACACTTACAACGCCCGTGCGCAGTACTAAATTCAACATCATTTTTTTGGCCACCGCACATTTTGATTTGCAACAGCGTCATGTTCTGCGTTCAACAACACATCGAAACATGCCCTGCTAAAAATTACCACCACGTTGAGTTACTAGCGAGCGATCTCTTGCATTTCACATTAAAAAGCAACTCGAACTTGCCTTCAAGCGAGCGTGAAAATTCTAATTATGGCTGCAGGTGCTTCCGAATATAGACGGTTGGCAAATATGACCCCGTGCCTCGCCGAACGCTCAAAATGCCTGCGTGGTTCGTATCATGGTTCGACCAGGGTGCGCGAGCGTGTCTAAACGCACTGATCTACGTATGCTAACTGCACGGATACAAACACTCGGCGAGAGAACGTGATTGTGTGCAGCGCGCGAGTTGTTCCCAAAAAGGCAAAAATTGAAGAGCAATGGAGTATTGTACTGCTACTACTCGACGTGTTTCTCACACATCTCGAGACACGCAACGAGACTTTAAGCAATTCAAATGCAAATCGTTATTTCTAATTCGCCAAAATCTTATACTCGGAGTAAAAACCGTGCATAATCCAATTGCATCTTGGCGGTAGTTGCTACCTTAATTTCGCGCATTGGCAGCAGTTGCTTCGATCGTAATAATTTTTATCACTAGGCTAAATCGCCTCGATTTGGTAAGTTTGTCACGGGGTGAGAGGGTTAGGGCAGGGGTAGAACGTAGTTGCAACTTAGAGAACGTTTAGCATGAACTGTGTTTAGGCTACACGCAGCCCAATGGGTTTAAAATATCGGCTCCGGTCAAAGAAGCCAGCGTAAACCGTTGCGTCTTGATATGGGTTCCAATCTCCTCAAATCTTCCGGATCCACTTGTCAAAAGACGAGATCAAAGATGAGGGAAAGCCCTTTTCCTGTCCGATATTTTTATCGGACGTTCGTCGTCCTCAAAGAACCTTCGGACATTGACAAACTGTCGAATTCAACGAACTATTGATGGTCAGATTTTCACATGCACGCAGGTTGTGCAGCGTGTGTTGGCTTTTGCAACTATTCAGCGTGATTAGTTGGGGGCTGGGGGTTAAATTCTCGAATCTTCCCCGTTCACGAAATTGCGCCCAGGTCATTGGCGATTATCAAAGCATTCATCGAACTCCATTGAGCGTACCTAGCACCCAGTCAAACTAAGAGACTCTTCATTAATCAGACTAGCTGGCGAGACAAACAAGTCGAGCAAACATGACTAGGTCAAGCCCGTCGCTCGATCGAGTGCTCAACCGTAGAGGGGTAGGCGTTGAGGGTGTGCAGGTTGCATGAACCACCTTAACTGAACGAATTGACCCCTAACTAAATCGCTATTCACAGCCTATAGTACCTTTCTCCTCAGAATGCGATGTTTTTGTAGTTTCGGTCCTTATATGGGCTCATTTTTTTATATGGGCAGTGAATCGACCCTCGAGCTCGGTTTTTTTTCATCAAACAAGGTCGAAAATTTGTTTGAACTGTGTTTTCATTAAAGATTCTATTGGCCTAACTCAAATGATTATGCGTTAAGAATTCTTGCGACCCCCCTGACTCAAACTGAGAATGTGCCACCCTGCTCGACCGCCTTACTTACAGCGTGAGTCGATATCGATTCCTAGTTGCACCAGCTGTTCGATATCTGACGGATAGGGGGCAGGGCGCAGGCGCATTTCACTTCGAGGGAGGGGGTAGCCTTTTTAAATTTTTATCTGTGGAAATTGTTTCATAATTTTATTTAGTTTTACAGACGGTTTAGTTTTTCGTTTCGCATAAATCTGGACAATAATGAATGATGAATGATAATGTAATTGTGTCAATGATATAGACTATCAGAAGCCTTTAGTAGGTTATAAACGCTATGTATTTGACGCTATAAGGCAGAGAGAAAACCAGACTTTGGGGATACTTCGTCTAGTAAAATATACTTTCGTCATATCTGAGGGTGGACTTAGTTCCCCCCCCCTTTATGTGTCTCTCCTGTCTGCTTTGGATCTGGGTGAAATGGGGCATTCAAGGCCTGCTGTAGTCTACAGTATAGAGTACAGATCAATTGACGCTCAGACATCTGATCTAAAGCTGACCGTAGGTCTACTTCGAGCATTGTAATGTGGACTGTGTAGAAACAGGGGGGACAGGGGGGAGGGGGGGAGGTAGCCATATCTGCGCTCATACATTAACACGCTGACACACAAGCTGTATAGAGATCAACGATTTGTGAAGTATTAACGTCTTGATTGGGATCTTTGAGGGATTTCAGTAAACTACCTAGGCCTACGTGAACTTAGTATTTGCATAGTGCATCCCAGTTGTTGGTCCGGTTGCTGATTGAGGCTATGGTCACGTGACCGATAATTGTTAATCGTGAATCGTGATTACCTTTCTAGGTTTGAATGTTACAAATTTCCATTTTACAATCTGATGATCGTTTACATCTTCAAATCTGTCTACAAATGATTCGCAGCATAGACTTTGTAGGTATGTAGCTATCTGTGTAGCATGCAGCTATCTGTGTAGTATGTAGCTATCTGTGTAGTATGTAGCTATCTGTGCAGTATGTAGCTATCTGTGTAGTATGTAGCTATCTGTGCAGTATGTAGCTATCTGTGTAGTATGTAGCTATCTGTGTAGTATGTAGCTATCTGTGTAGTATGTAGCTATCTGTGTAGTATGTAGCTTACTGTATAGTATGTACATTTAGCTATTTGTCTTTGGCATATCTATTTTTTCTCATCTGAGTAATTCTCAAACGCGCTTCTCTGTGTGTCATCCTGTGGTCAATTCTTACTAACTGAAACCAAATTATTTTCGTTCTACATGCGAAAATTTCCATTTTGCCAATAGTCACGTACAACGCGAGTAGACCGTTAGGCCTACACCCGATTGTATGAGAGGTTTTCATCTGCCGATCCGTCCTCCAGTTCTAGCGCTCCGATCACCGTTGAAGCGCTTTCGTACTCAGACGGTCGTTCGCAGCTCGTAACCTTGCGTTCGATTGTCGCTGTGAAAGCTTTCAGAGTGTCTGCTTACACAACCCAGCGTAGTACGGGAGCCCAGGGCGAAGCTTGTTAAAAGCCTACACACTATTTCATCAGTCGTCGCCCGTGCAGCGTGTTATTCAAAACCAAGTTGCGGCCGCGTTGTCTAATCTCGCTACGCCACGATAGGCCTACAGTACACGTGCGAGCATCCTCACGGCCCTTCAGCGCTGCAGTCGAGCTTTTGCTATAATGATGCGAACACTTTTGATACGAAAACGCTATCTGTCGACCATTATCAGAGTCCTGAGACGCTGAGATGGCTCGTAGATTTTGAGATCGTGTAGAAAAATTTACTTCGCAAAATATTTGCTAGAACGATATAGCCTATAGGAATTGCATTTATTCTCGAAGCGCGTTGGAATGAAGAACGTGGAATTTATAGCAGTGGTTTAACACTGGCTGTCGGGACAGTCTTGTTCTTGTGCAAGTAGACTTTTTGAATAAATGTTTTTCAAACACGTCGTTCAATACAAGCCCTGTTGGCGTGTTGGCGCTCTGATTCTCTTCTATGTAGTAGAGTCTGCTTGAGAAAATTACCTCCGTAGCTATTTTGAACAAATTTCACAGCACTACTTGTAGACCTACTGCCGCCATTCACGGGTGTTGTCTTATTGCATTAAATAATATTGTGTAAGCGGGAAGGGTATAGTATCCCTGATTTTGGCCAGCACATAACTGAGCTACGCCTAACTGTTGGTTCGTATGTACGTCTACCTCGTTCATCAAACTATGCTCGTGTGCCCTATAGGGTGAGAAAGCCGGAGTCCGGGAATGGACTAACAATAGACTGGCGTCATAGCGACATGTAAGCTTCATTAATCACTTCTTGACGAATGCAAGTTATACGTGCTTTATTCGTCTCTATTTGCCTTTCCAGCTGAAAAACCTTTATCACAATAGAATGTTCGCGAGCCCCAGTACTTTAGTATGCTAAGTTCACGCTTTCCCGCGTAAGTTGGTATGCGGTGCGTTTGTAGCTTCATTTCTGTCTGGTATTGCGTGTCGTGAGACGCACCTGAGAAAGCAGTTCGCAAGCATTGTCGAACTCCACGCGAGCTCCTGTTCACCATGACATCAGAGGCCAGAATAATGAGTTAATAGTTTCTCTAACCCAAAGTTCTGAACGCATATAACTCGAGGCATGCAACTAGATAGATGCCAAACTTTAGAATTTATATGTCACATAGAACATTAGGCCTACACGGATCAACTAGTTAATCTCTATGCTCCCGTGGTCTTTGTCTCTATCTGAGCCTGGGTGAACTAGGCATGTGCCATTGCTTGGAGGGCATCCCCGGGGTATGATCGTCAAAGTAGTGATGAGGCTATGAAACGGACGAAAACCCACAATTTTTTGCCCTTTGAACTACGTTCCCGAGGGACTTCTACAAATTGGTGCAAACCTGGCTTGCTTCGATTGATTGTTCCAGTTTTGGTCGTCGGTACTGCGTTGTTGAGAGGTCTAATTCTTTTTCGGTTGCCGTTTACGTTGTCCGAAGCCAAAATGTAATGTCAGTTTGCAACCTTCGCCCACTTTCAATATTTCTCCGCAGTGCAGTATTGGACACGGGACAATGGGACATGAGCGTTTTTGTTAATAACTCAAGGAGGAACGGCGATGTCTGCCCACTTGAGCGCTGTACACTCGCGGCTTGAGTAGCAATGAATACATAGAATCATGAACGTTAAGTGGATGTTATTGTGTGAACTAAGCCTAGCAGGGTGTACAGCACTTAGGTTTAGTGGGCCTGACGACATCAACTCTGGGTATTGAGCATGCAGTCTGCATAACCATAAGAAGATGCGTGAAATTCAAGTTGAACAGTATTGATATGTACGTGCAGACGGTGGCTATATCTGCACTGTTTGTGTATCAAGGGTGTAGCACTAGCAAACACACGCACATTACACACACACACGCACACACCATCGGTAGCCAACAACGTTAGGCTTGCAGCAGCGCAATGGGAGTGGCGAGGCATTATTTTAATCTTTAGCGCGGCATTGCGATTTGTAACTCGGAATTTCGACGTTTTCAAAATGCAAAGAATTCATCGAACGTCACATCGTCATCTAAATATAGCGCGCGCGATGTCTGCAGGTGTCTATGACAAGTTTTTGGACGATCACGTGCAGCCTACTACGTGTAGACTATGATAATGGTACCCGTATACAGGGGGATGCGTTGCAGTTTGATGGCCCGCCCAAAGTAGCCTGTCGTGGATTAGTTGGGAACGTGAATGTTAGCTGTGTGTGTGAAGGCTGCATTCAACAGGTTCAACCCTTGGATTTAAAATCAGGCAGCATCTTGACGATTGCGGCCCGCTATTGTAATACAGACAGGATTACGGCCGTTCGACACGCGAAGACGTCGGTGAGGACCGATATTGCTCAGACAATGTCACCCGTTTGAACATTTTTCGTCCTCAATTTGTCCGTCATTATGACAGGTCGTATTCTTACCTATTCTTATTATTATCATTCTTATTATTATCATTCTTATTATTATCCTCCTATCAGCAGTTGATCAAACTAACATCTCCAGCTAGTGGAAGCGCCCGATAGAGAGTTCAAACTCACTAAATCTGCCCGTAAGTCCCCCGTCGCCCCAAAATAATTTGTCCATTATCCCCCCCCCCCCGCTCTCGCGACTACGACGGGTAGCTTTAAAATATGGTCTCGCGATTCCGACATGGGACCTTCCAAATATCGAATAGCCCTCCCGTCCCTCTACACACGATTTTCTAGCCCCGTGACTGCTTCCAGTCAGCGACAGATCACTGGCAGTTTGATCGCCACAGATGGGACAGGACAGCTGATGAAGTTTTATAGAAGTTCGTCGGATGGAGGACCTAATGGAAGACCTCTATTAGAGCCAGAGTCCGCGTGTAAACAGTTTACGCGCCAAGCTTTCCAAACTGTCAGCGCGGCACGCGGCCCGGCTACAATTAATTTTCCCGTACGAGCAATACCTCCCCCCCCCCCGATACCCCTCGCCCCCCCCCATCTGGCGATGGATCGACTTAATTCAGTGCCCGGAGAAGACGAAGATGGTAACCCTGATTTTAGCTGCGCGTGCGAGTCGAAATGAAGACCACGTGTTTTTAGTGTTTATAGCGAACTAAGCGAAGTTACCGAAAAGTTACTGGTTTCCACAGCAAAAAAAACTTACAACGTCGTGCAGCCATCATGCTTCACATTTGACAGTCAATGAGCAACCGATAGATTCATAGACCACGTACACTGAATATAGCATTGAGAATGTGTATACTGCACGCAGGGCTAGTTGATATGATCAACAGACAATTAATACAAATCTGATACGAAACCTGTTGTCAAGACGCAGCAGTGCTATTTCGAGTACCCTTTAAAGATGAATGTTATGCTAGAGCATACAGGTCTATGAAGCCTATAGTTGCCTATAGGCGAAGAGCTTTGGCCGAGTGGTCTAAGTCGCGGACTTCGGATTGCGAGTGTGGTACAGAGTCGGGTCGATTCCCGGCCGCGGCAAAGGATTTCGAGTCACTTCGTGCACCCTTGGCAAAAGTGCTTAATTTCGTCAACCCTGCAAATAATCATCCAATACCGTGGAGTGCAGTAGAGAAGTTGAAGTTGAAGTAAATCTAATGCAGAAGAAGCGTCCATTGTTAAATCAATGTTTTATTAATTCTTTTGTTGGCCACCCTTTTATTAATTCGTATAGCTAAAGTAGACCAGACCCATTGACCCGAGGTCCGAATTCACCGCTAACTCTGAACAAATCCGCTGTCGACACTGGAACCGATCTAATGCATGCGCACGCCGCTGGCAAAGTTTAGTTTCGCACCTGGACGCCTCTCTTCGCGCCGCGAACATCGTTGTGATGTGTTTTGGAAATGAGAGATGGCAAACGTCAACAGTTTAGTGGACGGCGAGTGACCAGCAATCATTTACGTTCGCCGCTAACAAGCACTGACCGAGCTTTTGAACTTCACGTCAGCTTACAGAAAGGCGACCACGCTTTGCAAGGTGGTTTCTGTTTTCGAAAGGCATTTAGAGTTTGCTGCAAGTGGTCACCCTGCATATATTTTAAGTTTATCTACTTCTTTTGCTTCCAACGAGGGGCTATAGCCTATTTAATTTTACACGTAAGTTTATATATGCCGCCATACTCACTAGCTTATGAAAAATACTAACTGGCCTACATACTCACATACATACATACTCACATGCATACATACTCACATGCATACATACTCACATGCATACATACTCACATGCATACATACTCACATGCATACATACTCACATGCATACTAGATTACTGTTGAAGCTGAGATCTGTAGGCTGCAGACTGCAAATGATGCCAAACGTGACAAACGAATGAACGCATGCAAACACAGCCTTCTTCCTCTGCGAATTTAAGGACCGTGTGTAGTAACGAAGACTATTACAGTCCGGTTCTGTGCCTCGGCCTTGGCTTTACCAAGCGCAGAATCGCTCCCCCTTCTTTAGTCGCCTTTTACGACTCGCCCGGGGAGCTCTGGGCTGCAAATCAATTCTTTGTCCCTGACCTGCAGGGATCCACACACAGCCGCATCTTTGCTCTGCTATCATGTAATGCCATGCGGATAGTGCGAAAGTTTTGGCAGGCGTCCATCGTATGGGAACAGCTTTCAGCCAACGTCGATTTGGCGATGTCACAATTCACCGTTAACGACGCTAGCGTTGAGTGTTTGTTGGCAGCCTGTGCTTGTAGCCTGTGCCCGCTGAAAAACACTTGACGTATCCACTTTCACGCAGTCGCCTCTTTTTGCGGTCGCAGTGTAGATCGGGCTGCGATGCTCCGTTTAATTAGGAACACAATGTATCACGTGTAGAATGTGGCTGGCCTGTGGGGCATATCGCTATGAGCTGGTAGACCCCCCACAGCTGCAGTAGTGGTGCTTTATGCCTCGGGCGTCCAGCCGCGTCAATACATCTGTTGAATGACGCATAGCAGGCATCTATAGCTGACTGGTGCAAATGATAAGAGAAGGATGACCACTTTCGAAGAACTCTCCTAGATATTCATGTAGGGGCCTATGCGCCATGATAATCAAACTAGCAGTGATTTTTTTGAAAACAACAAAGTTTCAAACTATCATGATTGTATGATGCGAACTGTACAAATTGTGACTTGCTTTGCTACGGAATAACGTATACCCTGCAGTTTCATAGTGGGCAAAGCTACCTGTAGTATGAGCACTGAGGAACGGTTTATACTAAATGCATGCAGCTAATGACTGGCCCAGTGCAGGGCTGGGTTTCTTTTCGTTTCAGCCGTCTGTGATTTTCTTTCACACATTATGCGCTGCGCAGTACTTACAATTAATTGAAGACCCGCTGCTGCTATCGTTAAAACTCTGCGGTTCCAATGAAGCTTGACACTTCGTGTCAACTCAGGCAGCTGGCAGGCGTTGCAAAAATCAACTACAAGCGCCATGGCGCACGCCCAACGGCTTATCGCGTCGCTCAATATCGGTTTCAACGCAGCGCGGCTTGGAAGTCTATTATTGAAGTACGGTCTAAAGTTCAACATAACTCGAATGGAATGGCGATTATTTTGCAATATCATTTCGCTGAAAAGGAGTGTAGGCTAGATACATGTGGGATACATGTATTATTTTTGTATATCACTTTTGCCATTGCATCTTCCATATTGCGTTAATGTAGCAAAGTGTGATTATAGTCCCTCTCCTGACGCATATAGAGACACATACAGTAGTTGTAAACTTGAGGTTGCCGAATGCCTTGACCTATTTACAAATTTGCAGTAAATGTCAGCTCTCTTCGGAATACACTCGTAAGTCTGTAATCGCCATTAGTAGGGTGTTATATTGAAGACTGAATAAACAGCTAAACGTAGCCTCATAAACGGACGCCCTGCTGAAGTCAATGTGACTTCTGTTGTGCGACTAAAATGGGTCTTGTTAGATGTTAGATTTATAATAGCCATTACGGAGCGGAGATTGTTGCTTTATTGGTGACACACGCTGTGATGCATAGGATCATTCGTTCAATGTTATCAACAGTGTAATCGTACGACAATGTTATCAACAGTGTAATCGTACGACAACAGCGGTGCAAGCACTCGAAAGGAATTAATCACGCCTGGAAGGATTCTAAAGCATGTTCTCTCTGCCTGTCATCTTTGGCGGTAGATAGTTATCTATTGAATAATCTGAGAAGCGAAGTTTAAGATAGAATTCGCTCGTTTTCGGTACTGTGCGGACAAAATCGAACGTATACAGTAATCGTATCAAATACATTTTATTCTATTATGCGTAAATTTTATATCAATCGGTCACATTTTAAAATTGGATAGATAAAGTTTTATTCAATGTATTTCAGTAAAACAGATACGAGGCAAAGCGTTTTGTAACTCGCTTAACTTTCGCGCAAATTCTAGCGAATAGAGATGCAATGAGCTTATCCCATTAGTATGCACGATAAGGCCGTGGCCTATATGCGAAGCGAACAATAAGTTTTCGATGGATCTTTATTATTTTTTGTCGCCCGCACGGAAACAAAATAAGTTGTTTTAGCATAGGCCTATACGGATTATAGTCGACGCACAATTTTTCTGATACCGAATTCAAAAACCACGCGCTTTATGTAAAAGCCGCGTTCCACGTGTAACCCCCGCGCCAACTGTTTCCTCAGCTGCGAGGGAATAGATTTGAGTGATCGATCCGCGCGGGGAAGGTGTTGTTTTTATTCACGCGTACGTTTTTTAGCTGCTCGACGTGTTTTGTCAGCCGCAACGCGGCGATTTTGAGACGATCCCTGGAGCGAGGGGCGCTGGATGTCATTGAGATCTTGAAACTAGACTGAAATACAGTCGGCTACTCGGTGATGAAGCCTTGCACTCGTAGTCCCGTGCAGTCAGATTAGTGCTGTGGCCGGGTTTAGCTTGATTGGAATAGGGTTAAATGCGGGCATTGTCCGAGTACGCCTATTTCAACTGTTCGGCTTTATGAACGGCTATTTGAAAATCAAATCTATAAAAAAATCGTGTAAAAATTACTATTTTGCTATTGTCGGCTATCGACCACCTATATATGAGCTACAGCGTACTGTTTAGTATTTAGACGTACGCATTTAATACGCGCTGGGCTGTAGACGTTATTAGGCGACAGCTTGCATGCATTAGTCCCGCCCAAACAAGCTATATGTACACAAGTACAACCACATAGAAGTTTTTGATATGAGCGCGAATGTACGGCATCTGCTGCGTGTTATGCAATACAATTAATACGTTTCGTTCAGCGCCAGTTTCGATGCCGATATCGGCATGGCGCCATTGACACGTTGGGCGCTGAAGTGAACTAATCGCAACAGGCTGCTGCAGCTCCACTGATTGCTTCTAAACTTGATCAAATCCAACCTATCCTTCGATTGGTATAACTTGTCTTAAAACTGTGAAGAGTGCAATTGTTGGTGTTTGCTCTTTAATAGATCTCCTTGCTGATTAGACTAGTATTAGATTTATGTGCTGTTCGAAGCACACTGAATTTCAGTAGGGCGCCATTTTGACGCACCCACCTAGTCTTGAGTGTGTGACAAAATTTGACTTCGAAGCAACTACCAATACGTCATTGGTTTTGCTTCATCATAGTAAAGAAAATAGATGAAAAAGGCTTAAAACTAACGTCATCTTGCTAATGCATTTTAATTAAAATACTCGACTACGGGTTTAAAGTCGGAAAGCCTCAAAGTCGCGAAGTCTCTAAGTCGCAAAGTCGCAAAATGCATTTGAACTAAAATATCCGACTAGGGGTTAATACCCAACCACCGTTAATTTGATGCGAGTCGGAATTGTGAGAACGCGAAGTTGTCAAATTGACATTGCTCGACCAATATACGCTCAATAGCGCAGCACTGGTGCGAACTGCGACTGACGTCCAACGCTCAGTTTACAAAAGTGATCGTAACACCCCCAGGTAGCGGCTAACGGTTGTAAATATTTCGTGATCACACCATGTCCCCTGCGCAGTGCACGCTATATACACACTACTATAATACCCTGCAGCAGGTCACGCCGTACAACGCGGAATTGAAAAGTTTGTCTCGCGTAAATCGAGGAGTAAGGGGGGGCGGGTACAAAACTGCAAATCCCCGCTGTATTTCCATAATTATTTTACCATGTTACATTATACTCACAGCTCTATTTTGCCACCGAGGCAGACAATATAACAAAGCAGGAACAAGCAGCTTCGATAGATAAGCATCAAGTTAATCGTCATGAACAATTGTTAAGGCTACTGAGATTGTTGAGCATATTAAATACAGAATTAGCATAATTAGTAAATAGTTAGGCCTATGTTTAATCACATTTGATGCTGGCCGGTAAAAGATTTATCAGATATAAGTAACAATGAAAACTCTTTCTCATAAATGCAATGTACGCAAGTTTAAATACAGAATAATTACTTGTAGCTAAATTGATAGTCGGTGATTCAAAATGTGACAGCATTTTATGCTTTACGGACAATCAACTATCTGCAGGTAAAATTATACCTTAGCATTACGTTATTAAGTTATGATCGCGAGAAATTTACTTCTCGATTTGGCCACGATCTTAAGATTGTGAACTTGATTAGCTCCCCCTCCTCATAAACAATGTCCTGCACACGCCTCGGGGCCCGAGCAATGTCAGAATCAGAACCTGTGCGTAAACGGGCGTCAGGGTTCGTGTTCGAAGACGAACCGATTTGTCGGGAAATATTTTGAAAACTTAGCGCACTGTTTATCTACAGCAATACGTGTATTGAGACGTTTTCTAGAATGTTGCTGCTGCAGAACTGTTAAATAAAAATGTAACTTAGTGTAATAACATTCAACTT
>JAQIWG010004658.1:0-15648 GCA_034695025.1 Chamaedrilus cognettii | reverse complement strand
TGGTTGAGGGGCCACCAGATAGAATTAAGGAAAGTGAGGTTGCAGATGCTATTAAGGCATCTAAATCAGGAAAGGCTGGTGGACCTTTAGAAGTGGTGGTAGAAATGACAGGCAGCGGGCGAACAGGGCGTAAAGTGGATGACAGAAAGATAAGATTTGTAGGTGGAAATAGTGTATGAAGCAAAAAGAATGAGGGTGAATGTGGAAAAGACTAAAGTTATGATAAGTGGATGCGGCGAGGGAACAGTGGAGAAATGTGAAAAGTGGCCGTGCGGAGTCTGCGGTACGAGTGTTTGGCGTAAATTCAATTACATGCGCAAAATGCCTTGGTTGGATACATCAGAGATGCAGTGGTGTAAAAGGTAGAATTGCCAACTTAAAGGCAGCGTTTGTGTGCAGAGATGAGGACAAAATGCGCATGGGGGAAGTTCCGAGATCTCTCATGAATTCTAACTGGAAAGTATATATCGCTGAAGCTGAAAGGAAGGGTATATGAAGTGTGTGTAAGAAGTGCAATGATATATGGTAGTGAGACATGGGCAGTGAAGGCCAATCAAGAGGCCCGATTTGAGCGGACAGAGATGAGAATGGTGAAGTGGATGAGTGCAGTGTCATTGAAAGACAGAAAGTATAGTGCTGATCTGAGAGCTAGAATTGGGTTGGAGGCAGTGGGGGAGGTTGTAAGAAGAAACTGACTGAGATGGCTGGGGCATGTTTTGTGAAAGGAACCGGATCATTGGGTGCGAAAATGTATGGATTATGATGTAGCTTGGATGAGATGTATAGGGAGACCGGAGACGACATGGAAAAGCTTGACAGAGAAGGATATGAAAGCTATAAAATTGAGACGTGAGGATGCGACGGATAGGATAAAGTGGAGGGCGGGTGTCCACGTCTGCAAATGGCCTACTTCTGTGTAAACGGAGAATGCGACCACAAAACGCGAGTGTGTGTGTGTATATGCCAACCCAGTCCAGAGATATCCAAACGACAGACATCCTTACAAAATATTAAGCAACCAGGCATCCACAGTACCGTACATAAGAATGAAGAAACTCTTTCTTGGAAGATAGTTGCACCCTTGCACAAATTTGTATAAGAAATTCACATCGACATACAAGCAGAAAATTGATTCTCACACACAGCCTCTTGTGTCCCTTAACACTAGAACGACATTCCGAAACTACTAGAAGGACCAAAGGGGTCAATTTGACCCTCTAATGGTTTAGCATACAAGAAATGGATATGTACTATTATTGTGCTTGATGTTCAAATATATCAATGCGTTAATAACCTCTGACTCTAGGAGGTGTTTTCCGTTTTAAAATCCCTCTCGAATTCAATTTATCAAAATATTTTCATAGTCTATTCACATTTCGAAGTAACGCGTAGTCTCTGAATTGCGAGCAATGGTTGACAAAAAGTAACATAATAGCAATATTTAACGATAATATATGATGATAGGAATGGATTGAATAGGGACAAAACGTATGTTGGACTGCTGTTGGTATAGTATTGCTTGTCATAATCTACCCAAGCAAGTAGGCTACACAACATTGTTGTCATCCGAGCCACTGCTGTCACAGCCAACCCAAATGCTATGGGTGAGCGCCTGCGCACTGCGCAGTGCAGACCGCGCAAACAGCTTTGTTACACACCGAACAAGTGTGACAAGTCTTGTTGCCCTTGCATTTGGCAGGTTGACATTTGTGGCATTTTGTTTCTCGATCTTTCATGCCCGCTTCATCGATCATATCCCTTGCAGTAGCTCATGTTTGTGGCTCGGCCATGAGCATACGGTTTGCTCAACTCGCCAGCGAGCTTCAGGATGAATTTTCCATTTGTGATTGAGGCTCCGGTCGTCTCCTTGTAAAACATCCAGGCATTGATGGCCACAAGGTGCAGAATGTTAAAAAATAACTGAGCAGACCTAGGCAATGAAGCTTTCACTGAATTTTTGTGAGCCGTTTTATTGACATCATCCACACAATATTTTTTTGAGTTGAAGAGCTCTTATCGTCTCAGGAATCTTCTTCGGATCAGATGCAACACCAACAGACAATACCAACTGACCAACAGACCAATCGAGCAAGGAGCTGAGCAATACAACACATTACTGATGTACAGTACCGTGTGGTTGCTAGCACCCACACGATACTGAGGCTAGGCTATTCTCAGAGCGAAAACAGCTATTATTCATAAAACAAGATACATTTCTATTATAAATGCTCGTTTTCCATTGTTGTTTTGATCCTAGTCGAGACTTTATTCAATTAATAACAACATAGGTGCAGTGAAACACAAGTAAATTCGTTAGTATAACAACAATAAGCGACAGGGGTCAAAATGACCCCTCCGGTTCTTCTAGGTAGTTGTTAATTTATCTGAATAATTAAAGACACTTGAGACTTGAAACTGTTGCACTGTATATAGTCACTAGGGGTCGAGGATATCATGATTAGTTTAACAGTGTCACTATTCAGGGGGCGAAGTTGTGAACACCAAAAATTTAATAAGGATCAAAATGACCCCATCGGTCCTTCTAGTGTTAATGCAAACTCGAGATCACACCACAGAACACCTTTTAACTGCACACACATCCATACGTGCCTTATGCTGCTGGATTTGTGGTCAAACCCTACTGCGCTTTCCGTTTGCAACGTGTCTATCGGTATTAAGGTCAATATTATTGACAGGCAGCAACTTAAATATACTATTAGTCGTCTAGACTAAACTAGTACACTATACTAGATCTATATCTATCAGCAAGAATTTCTGTCCGTTCGTGTGTATGTTTGTCTCGATGCATTCGCGCAGTTTTTCAGATATCGACACAAAATTTGCGCAGGTGGATCACAAATTTTCCAATTCAGGATATATAGGGATTCACTGGCCCTCAGGAGCCCCTGGGGGCCCCCATGGAGGCCAAAGGCCCCCCAGGCTCATGCAAAATTGGGAAAACTCGACCCAGGTTCTTTTTACGATGCCAGTGAGAGCTCAGAGAGGTTCCCAAGGGGCCCCATAGGAACCCTAAAGGCCTGAAGGGGCCCTGTGCCCCTTTGGGGCACCAAGGGGGACCCGAAGGGGCCGCTAAAGGGGCCCCGAAGGGGCATCAAAGAGTTTGCACAGCACATTTTTTTGTGATGCTGGTGGAGGTTCAACATTGGCCCTGGGTCCCCTCATGGATCCTGGGGCCCCCTCTGGGGGCCTCCTGGACCCCCATGGGAGACCGAAGGCCCCCCGATGGCCCCCGCATATAAAATAGGAAAAAATTGACCAAGATGCTTCTCAAAAGAGAGAAATTAGAAATTAGTTTCTGTTTCAGTTTCATTTCAGTTCTTGATTTGGCATTTCAATTTCATTTCAGTTATCGTTCTTAAACTAGTTAGTTATTGTTAACGGAAACTAGTGGTATTAGTTTCAGTTACAGTTTCTGTTAACTGATATATCACTGCATTGGACCTGAGACCCCTAATGAATTCTGAGAGCCCCCAGGAGCCCCCCATGGGGGCCAAAGGCCCACCGACCGCATATAAAATTAGGACAAAGAGACTCACTCCGATGCTCTTCATGTTGCTGGTGAGGCTTTAAAAGAGGTTCCCAAGGAGCCCCAAACGGGCCGTGGACCTCAAAGGGGTCCAGTGCCCCAAAGGGGCACCAGCGGGCCTCGAAGTGCTTTGAGGGATTATGATGGGGCCCCATGGGGCCCATAGGAGACCTTTCACGATGCTGGAGAAGGGGTCAAAAGGTTTTCTGCGGGTCAATTATACACCCCGGGGCCTCTTCCTTCAGAATCTTCTGGGTTCCCCGTTGCCCCTGACAGCCCATTCAGACCTGAGCTTCGCCGGGTACCCCATCTAGTAACTTTGTAAGCTAACACGTGGCAACAGATGACTTGATAGGCGACATAGACTAATAAAAGAAATGTAGTTGATAGGCTTAAACATGCGCTGCATGATATACATGAGATTTAGACTTGCAGTAAAAATAAAAGCCAAACATTCAAAATCTTCATTGTGAGAATACTTTCCTGTAATTTTTATTTTCATTTTAGACAAATAATTTTAGTTCAATGCAATATTTCATTTGAGATCAATTTCAATTATTCATGGTTTTAATTATTGTAGAACAATTATTTTAATTTTTATTAAAAATTTAATTTCCTTTGGTGAAAATATCATATGCTTAATGTCACATGCATATTATTTTAGATATTTTGTATCAAAAGTCAAATTTCATTGATGCAGTATCAAATCTATAGCTATAAGCAAAGATTTCCGTGTGTGTGTGTATGTTTGTCACAATGAATTTGCACTGTTTTTAAGATATTGACACAAAATTTGTGCAGGTGGGTCTCAAATTTTCCATTTCAGGTTATAGGGGGGTTTACTGCTCCTTGGGGCCCCCGGGGGCCTCCTATGCGAAGGCCCCCTGGCCACATAAAAAATTGCAAAAAATTGGCCGAGATGCTTTCTACAATGCTGGTGAGGGGTCGAACAAGGTTTCCAAGGGGCGCTAAAGGGGCCCCGAAGGGGCCGTGGCCCGAAAGGGGCCCTGTGCCCCTTTGGGGGCACTTGGGGGGCCCCAAAGGGGCACCAAAGAGTTTGCACACCACAGTTTTTCTCGATGCTGGGGGAGGTTCAACATTGGCCCTAATGCCCCTAATTGATTCTGAGGCTCCCTCTGGGAGCCCCCGGGGGCCCCTTATGGAAGCCGAAGGCTCCCCGACCGCATACAAAAGAAAATTTTGGAATTAAAGCCGATATAAAAGCCGTTATAAAAGCCTCCGCATGTAAAAGGATCCTCTGGGTTCCACATTGCCCTGACAGCCCATTCAGGCCCGAGCATCGCTGGGTACCCTATCTAGTGTTAAATATAATCGATGCGAAGTATCAAATGTAAAATAGCATCGATGCGTGGCATGGTATCAAATGTGCTTAAGCTGCGCATAAGCTAGATATTTGCTGTTGCAGGCGGCGAAGGAAGAACGAGAGAAGGAAGAGCAGGAGGCTGCTTCTGCTGCTGCAGCAGCTGCAGCAGCTGCTACTGCTGCGGCTGCTGCAGCTGCTGCGAACTCCATCTCTGCTGCTTCAGCTGCGCCCATCAAGCCGGTGAAGGAAGACAATCTCACCAGCACTTCTGTGGAGAAGGGCTTGGAGAAATGTGCGGAGAAGAAGGACGCTGCTGCAGCAGCAGAGCCTAGTGCCTTCACGTAATTAGTCCTCTCTGCATCCACTGGCCTTTTAAGTTCTTAACAATCTCAATTTCTTTAAAAATTAATTTCTCTATTCAACAACATCAATATGTAATTGTTATTAATCAAATAGTGATATTAATTGATTTAGTCCGTGTCTGTGTCGAAGGATGTCATCGTAGGTGTTATTTATTTGCCAGCTGTTGGTGTTGCTTTTTCACGAGGGTTAAGAAATGCGCAAAACTTTTGAAGATTGTACTTTGCAGAATATATCATTTGAAAAAGACCTCAAAGACCTCTAAAGAATAGAAGGCAGTTCTTTGCGTGGCCCAAAGGCACTGAACCGGACTGCAATACTTTGTTACTACACATTGTTCTTAAATACCAATAACTACAAAAACCCGCATCAACATTTTAAACTATGTGTAAGTTTTTAGCTGCGTTTTGCTACAATGTAATTCAAAGATCAATCGACCATCCTTCAAAAAGTTGGATGGCGATTTTTTTTATAAATTTAGCAAAAATGTTTTCTTGAGAACTGCAATACAATGCATGAAGTGACTCTCGTGGACAAATAAGATATACGAGATGCGCGTGATGCTGTGGATGTGTGGGGTGTCAGTCAATGAGAGGAAGTTTTTAGTGCAGAACTGATGGCTCGAATGGGTTTGGAGACAGGTTGTGGAGGTGGTAGCAAAAAGAAGCACTGGTTGGGGCACATCCTACGAATGAATCCAGATGGTTGAATGCGAAAATAATGTAGGCCTTGTTGGTACAGCGGTGTGTCTGCCGCCCCCAATAAATGAAGGAGAAGCTCGCACCTCCAAAAAATGTTCAGGAGTGTACAGCGCACTAGAAATGACCTTGGCCATGAAATGGCGCTCCAAAAGCAGGTCTCGAAAAAAAAAAGTCATGGTAAATGGGAGGAGACGTAGAAGGAGACCAGAAATGACGCAGAAATACTTGACAGAGAAGGATATGAAAGCTAAGGGATAAAGATGTGAGGATGTGATGGATGGGGTAGAGTGGAACGCGGGTGTACATAGCTGCAAACAGCCGGTTCGATTCCCAGCTGTGCTGCAAACTGTGTCGGTCACTGCGTGCATCAGGTGGCAATGTGATCTAAGTTTCGTTGACCTCGTCCCCGATGATAGTTTTGGATGACGAAACGCTAAACATTATTATTATAATAGAAAGTTCCTAAATCTATATAAAGCGATACAATAACAAATGGTACAAACGCTGCTTAAGCTAGTTAGACTATATACTAGTAAGGATCAAAGTTGATCACAGTCTGAAGCTCAAACTTTTCCGAGAAGAAAGTACGCTGAGATCCTAGGCTCAGATAAATACCATGGTCCAGATTTTAAAATGGTTAAAATTGTAAAAAATGATAGTATGGTCAAAATTTAAATTTTGATTATTGCGTGTGTTCAGGGAGTGCGTGGGAGGCGATCGTTCCCCCCACCTCCCACCCCCTAAGGACTCCCCCACTGGCGATGTCCGTCCACCCCCTGACCCCCCGACTACACTTGATCCAGCAGGGTCATGCCCTGCTCTCATTCCTGACCAATCACAGCGCTGTGACACTGAGCAGCCATTGGTGACGGATCGATCGGATTCAAGTGGGGGGGGCAGGGGCTCGTTGCGCGGAGGGGGAACACCTGGCAGCATTTCTGGGCCAGAGGGGGACTCTCTGGTCACGCCAGCCTTAGGCGCAGGGAGTGATGAGGCTCCCCAAGCGGGGCCTGATGGACAGGAAGGGCTCGAAGTGGGGCCTGGGGGCCAGAAGGGGCTCTCCATCTTCTCTACCGCGTCCTCAGAGGCCATCAATAAAGATGACAATCATTTTTTATCGGTCTGTGAGATGACAACTATTTTATTTCATAATTAAATAATGGAATTTATTGTGGCAATTTTATTGATCCTGGCCTAATATGAATTTTTTCACAAATAATGCACAAAGATGGTAAATGATAAAGCAAGTAGCTAGCTACCTGCATTCTAGATGTGTGAGACATTAAATTTAACTTCTCGACGCTAGCAAAACCGCACTAATGGAAAGTTTCCCATCCTAATGTGTGATCCTACTTCTTCCTGATTTCGTACTGTAAACTCTCATCTCGAACACAGCTGGCTGTACTACCTGTGCTTCATTTGAGAAATTTCTTCTGTATTAGGCGGTGATTGATAGGATTGCCTATTTGAGTAGTAGTGTTTGATGCATGACAAGCACACATGCTTGTCATGCAGTAATAGTATATGATATTTGGTATATTGAAGCAAGGCGCTGTGGTGTAGTGGTTAAAGCGTTGGACTTTGGGTCCAGAGGACCTGGATTCGAGTCCCGGCGCCAGGAACTATGAAACCATGCGTTACAGGCCCTTCAGCAAGGCTATTAAACACACAAGTGTCGCTAGCTGATAATCATCGACCAGGGTAATTTATTATTCTGGTTGGCGACAAGAAGGGCATCCGACTGTAAAAAACCTGCTCCAATATAAACGTCTAACCTGTGTCATCATGGACACGTAGTTACAGGCTTGCCTATAGCATACCTATAACAATGGACGTCAAAAACGATGATTATTATTTTTATTTTTATTATTTGTTGTATTGACATGTAGCGTAAAAGATGACTAAAAAGTTGGGTGATTCTTTGCTTGATATTGGGCACACAACCCGACTGCATTAGCTTTTGTTGATAAACATGGTTCTTAAACTCAAAGCCAACGATGTTGTGTAATGGTTAAGGCGTTGAGACAAGTCTCAGGTCCTATGTTCAAATCCTGTTGTGGTTTAGTGGTTAGCGCACTGGACTGCAGATCCAGAGGTCCGGGGTTCAAATCCCGGCGAGGTTGATTTAGCCTTGCGACCTCCAAATGGTGGCTCCCGAGTTGACTCCGCTCTGAATGAGTACATCGGATTCTTTAATCTGGTGGAAGGCAAAAGCGGTGAGGGAGAGAACTGGCCCCCCCGTTCTCGTCCTCGTCCTCATTAAACCGTGGCTATAAAACAAGAGGTTGCTAACACCTGATCCTAAACCAAATTGTGGGGTAGTGAGGTGCAATTCTGGTTAATCCAGAATTTGCTTTTGCTTTGCTTTTATTAAAATTAGATGTTTTGCAATTGTCAAGATTGTGTTTTGTTAACTTGTGTTGGTAGAGAGGAGACTTGCTCGCTGCACAGCGAACAGGTCATTTAAACTTTCCAAAGTCCCCCCTTCCGCCCTCGGCCCCCCGTTCCCCCCCGGTCTCAGATTCTAACTGGATTGGGTCAAACTATTCGGGTCAAGACGGCACCAGCTTATTGGATGGGGGATGCGGAGGGTCGGACAGCGGAGTGCGGGGGGAGCAGGCTTCTGCAGGCAGGGAGGGGACAGTTGGAGAACTGGGGGGCATGCCTCGCATGGAGCCAGGTCTGTCTCTAGAGCATGCATTCTGCTTTTGCTTATTTAAGCAGTATTTTTTTGCTCTTGCTTATTTGAGCAGTATGCATTCTGCTCTTGCTTGTTTAAACAATGCACACTCTGCTCTTGCCTATGTTAGAATTCCCCTGCCAGGGGACAAAGAATTAGCCGGCAGCCCAGAGCTCCCCGGGCTTGTCGTAAAAGGCCAGTAAAGAAAAGGGGGAGCGGTTCAGTGCCGGCTCTCCTGCACAGAACCGGACTGTATATAGCCCTTGTGTGCTATACAAAGTCCCTAAACTACAAAAAACAAATAAACTTATTTTAGAAGCGTGGGGTGTGCATCTTGTCCTTTCGTCTATGTATTGTCCCTCTCTTTGATCTTTTAACAACTCAACCTTTATTGTGTTGATTGATCGTGAAAATGTTGTTAATAATCTTTAATAACCTTACTAAGCTAACATTTCAAAATGAACTACCTGAATTTTCTTCTTCATCTATTCTGGTAAATGAATGTGTGTTTTAACAGTGTCGGCGGAGCATGCCTCAGACTGTGTCAGCGCCCCAGCAAGGGCGCCCCCTCGTCCCCACCACCATCACGCCCCCCAGCGGCGCAGCGGCACCCCCTGCAGCCCCTCGGGGGGAGGGGCACACAGTGACAACGACAGCAGCGCCACCCTCAGCGCTGACGAGGGCTGTGACGATCTGCCCCCCCCACAGTCTCGTGCTGAGGGGGGAATGCCCCCCTCGGACACGCGCGCTGATGGAGGACTGCCCCCCTCGCATACGCGCGCTGAGGGAGGACTGCCCCCTTTACATACACGCGCTGAGGGAGGACTGCCCCCCTCACATACACGCGCTGAGGGAGGACTGCCCCCCTCACATCCGCGCGATGAGGGAGGACTGCCCCCCTCACATACGCGCACTGAGGGAGGACTGCCTCCACCACCCAGGCTCATTGATGCACGGGGGAGCAGCGACTCCGCGGGAAAGCTAGGAGGGCATCAGGGCCCTGTGGGACACCCTGAGGTGCACCAGGGCCCAGGGGGACATCCAGGAGGGCATCAGGGCCCAGGGGGACACCTTGTGGGGCATCAGAGTCAAATGGGGCACCCTGTGGGGTATCAAGTCCCAGGGGGGCACCCAGGGGGGCACCAGGGCTCCGGGGGGCACCCATGGGGGCAACAGGGTCCGGGGGGGTACCAGGGTTCAGGGGGACACCAAGGCCCTGGAGGACATCAAGGGGGGTACCCCAGTGGCGGTGAGCGCGATTGGAAGGACCGTGGTCACGTGATTCAGGCAGGGAGTGGGGGCGGGCAGCGACTGACCCCCACTGGGTCAGAGTCGAGGGGGGCGGGGGTGCCAGAGAACTGGGGGGGCGACCCCCGCTGCACCAGCGCCAATGGTACGTTGGGCTAGGGCGTTTGATCAACCGGCCAGTCAGCCATTAGCGGATGTTTGTTCACTTTGAAAACTGAATACCTTTTTTGAAAACAATTTTCTTTTCCCAGACCCTGACTCGTCAAATAGTATCAATTTCTTCCTTCCGATCTCCTATTAGCGCCTTTTGCACCCCTGTTTGAGTCCCTCTACCTCCTCTAGGCAGTAGGCACGTTATGTCTGGCATCTTCCATTATCGCTAGCCGCATCATGCCTTTCGTGGAATCACATTTTCACACAGTAACATCAAGCGCGCTCTGTTGGCACACCTAGGTCTTATAATGCATGCCTTTTGATTTTATCCACTCTAATTTAAAGGCTGGCGTGTTCTTACTTTCACCGTCGTTAGTCGCTCCTGGCAATCAATTTAAAATAAAATATAGAAAATTTATAGGCCTTTCATGGTGAACTTTGCGCTACTTTAGCTATAGCCTACAACCTATACCCTCCCACTTTTCCTCGCTGTCACAGCCTTTCACCCACCATCTTACCCGTGATTCAGCGTTGCGAGCATTGACTCAAATTTCTAAAATGCCCTTAGTTCCTGATACCCGCTACCCACGATATCATGCATTGAACAAGTTGACAGTAGCAGAACTTTCTGTTGTTGTTTGTGGCACTTGCAATAGCCTGACCTTACTGTCTCTCTGATCCTCCATCTTACTTCTCTGACCAATCTCTGACTTATCTCTCCCATCCATTTCTCCCTCTCCAACACTGGGACCTGGGGCGGGGGCTGTTCATCCCTTGATTGACTTTCTTTCATCTTCTCTTTCAACTCTCGTTCCCTAATCTGTAAAATAGAGCTGTGCATTCTACGTGAAACATCTAAAGTAGTTGTTCAATTTTTTGCTTAATTCTCCTTGCCGGTGATGTTGAAGTTAACCCTGGCCTTGTCCGACTCATTTCTCTAATATTGAAGTTGACAACCTTCAATACTAGATCTACCGCCTCTTACTTACTCTCTACTGTAATGATGCAGATATACAGATTGCTTACTAGCAAATATTCAGATATACAAATATACAGATGTGATTGCTAGACTTCAATACCTAATCTCTACAACAAGCCTGAAATTTTGAAACAAGTAATTCATGGCGAAGAAATTGACATACTTTCTCAGTGAAACCTGGCTCCATTCCAACATTACAGCATCATAAACTCTCTTCTTCCTCCTTCCTGCTCTTTTTTTCACTGCTCATGGCCTCTAGGGTCTGGTGGTAGTGTCGTAGGCTTCATTTTCAACCAAAGCTCTCCGAAAAAAATTTACTCATATGATATTAATTGCTACTTTACTTTCCTTTGCACTCTGAACTTTGTTTGAAATCTAATGCCTCTCGTTTACAATTTGTCCTACCATACATATAATCCTGTTCAACTATGATCTCTCACCACGGCCCTATACATTCCACTGAACATTTGCGCTCCCTTCTTCATTGAAATCCACCTTTATTTCCGAGTTCACTTCTCGAGGACTTCATTGCCACTTCATCCAAACTCATCATCACTGGCGATTTCAATATTCACCTTGATGACCCTTGCGCTCCCTACGTTTCCTCCTTCCTCGACCTATTTGACACTTTCAATTTTAGGCAACATATCACCTTCCATACTCACAACTCTGGCATACCTTGGATCTACTCATTACCCGCTCTACTTCTACCCTTGTTTCCTGACCTCACCTACACACCTATATCTGATGACAAAGTCATTGTTTTTGTCCAATTTTCATAAAGTCTTGCATTACAAAACTAGCTAGATCAATAAATGCAATTGAGACTCTTAAATTTTCTAACGACGTGGTTGTGATCCTGCTGGATGTGACCCTGCTATCCTGCACCTTTTTTCTGCCCCTTTTTCCTGAATTTTCATTAATCTATGTCCATGGCGAAGGGTGATCCACGATGACGTCGTAAGGCTTCGAAACGGACTCTTAACTCTTTGTTACTAGTATTATTATTAACCGTGGGTCGTTTTTGGCACGAATCGTCTAACATGGAACATGAATGTTGTGAGGAATGATCATTAGAACTAAAGTAGTTTCCTCTCTATTCATTTCTAACACATTTTGAGAGGTGGTGTTTTACCTGTGCAATTCTTTTGGTCTGGGGTTTTATGAATTAAGGTTTACGATCACTATTTGACTTATCATACAATTTTCCCTGTTACCCTTTTTGTCAGTGACTTACAATTAGGACACAGACTGCAGGATAACAAATAAGAAGTTTATACAAGTGTGCAAACTATTAGAATGAACAATGGATGTGCGAATTACGCAGTAGCAAGCAATATTCAGGTTACAAGTACATCTCAAACAAGATCATAGACTCACAAGAAACAGTTGAAGCATGCTGCCGGTAGGTACATGCACAGAGAGAACAACACCTGACTTGAACAATGGGCAGAAGAACTCCTCGTCAGTGAACAAGCAGTGGTCTAAGTTTCTTAAGACAAGTTACTAAAACAACACTAGCGATCGCCGTTCTCCCCCTCCTTGTTCAAGCCTAGAGTGACAATCGCAATAGCCTTTTGTACCCAGACTAGGGGGCGTATCACTGTCTAGACTCTTCACATTTACAACAATTATTCAAACTACAAGGCCCAGCCAATCACAGAACGACCGATAGGCTGAGTGCAGCAATGAAGTAAATCAGAAGGTAATAAACTAGAAAGGCATAGGATGGTCAAGGCTAACAGAACTTGACAAACGTGGTAAAGTATTAATGATGAAAAGCGTAGTAGCAACATTATCCAAATGGGTTCATCCTTCTCGTGTTTCATCTGATTTCCATCCTCTTTGGGATTTGATTGAGATTTTCATTGTTTTTGAGATTTGACATTTATGGTTTTGTTTTTAATAGGCCTACATTTGGTTTGCGAGGAAGTAATTGAACTTGATCACTTTGGTTCTGATATCGCTAAGCACAGGGATCCTGTTTCTCCGCTCATCTGTGCTCACTGTATTTATCAATAGCGCCGTGTTTCTCTTAGAAGTGGGACGGCTACCCCAGTGGCAAGACCACCACGCTCCTCCCCCCAGCGCATCTCTACGACCGCCGCCTCCGCTTGCTGGCTTGAACCGCCCCCCGTCCAATCCCTATCTCCCCCTCCCTGACGGGCGCCACTCCGGCCTCAGCCCCCCAAAGGGGCAGTACTCCCTCTCTGGAATCTCACATGATGTTGGAGCTAGGGGGCCTCATGATGGGGGGGGCAGAGAGCTCAGTGATGTGGGGGCTAGGGGACCCCATGATGGGGGAGCCAGGGGGCCTCATGATGGGGCCAGAGAGCCCCATGATGTGGGGGCTAGATGGCCCCATGATGGGGGGGCTAGGGGACCTCATGCGGCATTGGGTAGGGGGCCACATGATGGGGGGGCTAGGGGGCCACATGATGGAGGGGCCAGGGGGCCACGTGATGGGGGGGCTAGGGGGTCTAGCGCGGACCAATCACAACCGAGGCCGGACACAGGTAGGGCCCGGGAGAGTCTTGAACCCTCGTCTGGAGGCGCAAGGATCCTGGAGGGGGCGAGGGGGAGCCATGCACTTCCATCAGGCCCTGACCCCCATCAGGGAAGGGGCTCTTACGGGGGGCCAAGGTACCCCCAGCAAGCAGAGGATTTGACGTGTCGCCCCCCGTCCTCTGACGGTCGGCCCGATCACTCCTTGTACCGCCGCCTGCCCCCCAAGTGTGGGGGTGAGGGGCCTCCTACTCTGGGTGGCCATGTGCCCCTGCTGGACACAAGTACCTATCTGTCGGCGATGCCCCCGCCGCCCCCCACGGCTCACAACCACCACGCGGCCCCCCCGGATTTGTACGGACTGGCGGCCGTCGCCACCGAGTTTGGCAACGTGGCCAAAAGCGCCAAGCAGGTGTTTCGTGAACGCTCCACTTTAGGGGTGTGCGCCACCCCCCCTGCAGGAGGGGTGACTCGAGGGGCAGTGAAGGAGGATGGGGGGTCTCAGTTTGTGGGGCTGGCAGGAAGGATAGGGGCACTGCCCACTCCGCAGGCAGGGGGCTCCATCACTCACGGTACATCCCTGTGGGGAGAGGAGCAAAGGCCACCCCCCCGCGGGCAGCAGGGGGTCGGGGGGGGCACGGCAGGGACGGGTGGAGGGGGGGGTCCTAAGTACGCCAACTCTCACGAGGTGCTGATGAACGACTTCTTGACGGCCAAGCAAATGCACACGGGGCCCCTCGGAGGGGGACAAGGCGCGGGGAACACAGGGGGAGGGGCAGGGGGGGATGCAGGGGGAAGCCTGATGGGGGTCAAGGATCGTGCTTCTCTGCTGGCGGCCAAGACGACGCAGCAGCACCTGACGCAGCAGCTGTACGAGCAGCTGCTGCAGCAGCAGCAGTCAAGCTACGCCAAGCTGGACGACGAGCAGCTGAGACAGCTGCAGATGAAGCAGGCGGCCTCGTTGAGCGCGCTGCAGCGCGACGTGCAGCAGCAGCAGCTGCAGCAGCAACAGCTGCAGCAGCAGCAGCTGCAGCAGCAGCAGCAGATGCAGCGGCAGCAGATAGCGTCGCTGAGAAATGTCGCGACAGCAGGGTACTCGGTGCAGTTTCAGCAGGCCGACTCCGCATCCAGGCGGCACACTTCCCCCTCTTCCCACCCTCCTGCCCCCTCCCCCACTCCCTCCACATCCGCCCCTCTTGCCCCACAGCTCAGACTAAGCAGTCAGGTGCCCTACCGCCCTGACAGAGGGGGCCAGCCTCCTGGGAGCGGCCGGGGTGGCCAAACACCACCGGGAGGGGCAAGGTTGCAGGAGGCAGTGGGGAGCGGCGCAAAGGGTGCCGTGCAGCAGCAGCAGCGCAGGGAGCAGGTGACTGCCGCTAACCTGATCGAGGCGATCATTGCGCACCAGATCAACCGCTCCGACACAGAAGACGATCGCCCTAACTGCTCCTCTGCCAACCTCCTCAAGAAACTCATGCTCGATGATGCGGTTGACCCCCAAGCGGGCAGGGGGGCCGACCCCCCGGGGGGCATTGGGGCCGACCCAGGAGTTAGGGGGGGCGGCGGGGGCGACAGCGAGGGGGGCCGTGGGGGTGCTAGAGCAGGACTGGACGGCATGCAGGGGGTGAGGGAGGGCGACTTGAGAGTGGCGAGACAGAGCCCTGGATTAGGCGGGGGAGGACGGACTGAACGGGGCGCGGGGGACGCCGAGACAACGGATGGGGGCAGGTATGCGCCAGTGAACGAGGGGCGGGGATCGGTGATACAGGGGGGTGGGGGGGCCAGGGAGCCCCCTCGAGGGGGGGGGGCTGGCGTGCGGGGGAGGACGATCACGCTGGGGGAGCACATAGACGCAATCATTGACCAGGACATCGCCAGCTGTCAGGACCGACTCAGTCCTCAAGGTAGGGTGGCAGTCTTTACATCGTCTGTTTGCATATCCTTTATAACGTAACTGGGTTCTCAAGTTATCTTTTTTGTTCTTTTGACATTAGGCGTTTACGTATCGTGTATATGGTGTCGTTTGCGGAACTGCTTGTGCAAATTGACACTGTACGAGTGTGAAGGCCTATTAGGGTCATTCCGTATCAATTCAACCAATTTACAGAAAAGTTGAAACCGCACCATCTCAGAAAATTCTGAAAAAAATAC
>JAQIWG010004657.1:0-15649 GCA_034695025.1 Chamaedrilus cognettii | reverse complement strand
TGCTTTAGCCTGTCTGTGGTGCTTGCTTTAGCCTGTCTGTGGTGCTTGCTTTAGCCTGTCTGTGGTGCTTGCTTTAGTCTGTCTGTGGTGCTTGCTCGAGCTTGTCCGTGGTGCTTGCATACAATATACAATATATATGATACAATATGCCAGTGTATAAATTACACATTGTATTCTATTCACTTCTTATTCACTTAGCGTTGTTGACAAATGGACATGTACTTGCACTAGTAATTGAATTATTTTTTATTGACTTGTAATTCGCTTGCAGTTCATTAGTAATTTCTGTTTGTCATCCTTATTGCAAACAGTACAGCAGTAGCGGACAAACAATAACTGACATGTGCGTGAAGCAATAAGGGCAGGCAGAGAAGGAACCGAGTTCCCTGAGGCAGCCGTTGACGGGTGTCCACGCAACTAGACTGCCCGCGTTGTGGCGCAATTTAACGACGAATTGTAGAAGAATTGACGTACAAGTTACGTGACGTGTGGAATTGCCTTGGGTGCAGGTGGGTGAGGAGAGCGGGGAGCCGGCGGAGCTGGACGCGGACCCGATCCACGACCAGTCCTGGTACTTGGATGAGGGGCTGAGGGCGCGCCTGCTCGCTGAGCACGGTGTGCAGGGCTATACGCTCGTCCAGTGCGTGGGGGACGCCATCTTTATACCAGCCGGCGCGCCGCATCAGGTTTGTTGTTGTTTTGTTGTTGTTATTGATGTAGTCCAGGGATACACAATCGCCCAGTGTATGGGAGATGCCATCTTTTTACCGGCTTGCACGCCGCACCAGATGCACAGCTGTGGCGTGCGGTGGCGCGATTACTCTTCTAATGTGTCACCAGATATACACCGGGTCCCGATGAAAGCTGAAACCCTTGACTCATTCTTGTCATCACTTGGTCGAAAGTAATCGGATTTGTCTTAAGTGTATGCACGATACTAGGGGCTACATAGACACCAAGATTAAATTTTTGTAATAAATTGTGCAGGTGCGCAACCTCCACTCGTGCATCAAGGCGGCAGAGGACTTTGTGTCGCCGGAGAACCTCGGCAACTGTTTCCGCATGATGCAGGAGTTTCGACATCTCTCCGATACGCATACGAACCACGAGGATAAGCTGCAGGTGTTTGCGGGCATGCACTCACTGAGCGTAGATTGTTGCTTCTCGACAATTCTTGCAACTGAAGAGTCTAAAATATTTCCGATCATATTCTTGTGAATGAAGATTGTCAATAGTTTTAATGGTTACTGCACCAAATATGATGTGTCTAGTTATGCGCAGTAACTATTAGCGTGCTTTACTACGACTTGCGTACTAGTACAAGACAAGATGGTTTTTGAGAGTTTAAGGACCATGACATTGTGTAGTAACAAATGCTCTTACAGTTCAGTCCCCCGGGGCCAAGCAAAGAACTGCTTCACTATCATAGTCGCCTTTTACTACTCTTCAGGGGAGCTCTGGGCTGCAGGCCAATTCTGTGTTCCCCGTTCATAACAAGATTGCTCAGTCAGTGTAAACTTTATATTCGAATGATATACATTTAATATGTGTTTTCTTTTTGGCATAAATCGCTTGCATCAATTAATGCCGTTTATATTTTCTGTCTTTCAGGTGAAGAATGTCATCTACCACGCCATCAAGGACGCAGTCGCGGTGCTGCAGACTAGTGATCCTGATTAAGCTCTTAATGACACTGTTTCATTGCCTCCGATTTCTTTCAGTCTACATTACATGCATGCAATCCTGTTGAATGGTTGCCTGAAAATGTGAGCATTTATGTTTGACAGCATGACCAGGGCATATTTTAGTTGATGCAGATTTGTGCATTCTTAAATGCAAATGTGCAGTAGTGAAAATGTGCAGTACTCAATTTAGCATGGCAGGTATACAACATGTGAATTTGTCAGCAAAAATAAGCCTAATTATATATCAGCATAATCCCTTTATGTGCAGTACCAGCGATGATGAACAATAAGCACTGTTAAGAATGGCCTCATAAGCTTCTGTTAGCATGGAGTTCTGCACAAGAAAGAAAATGCACGGAAAAGATAAAGGGGAAGAATAGCTAAAGTTGTCATGAATCGAGATTTAGTGTGATCCTTTTTGTGGTCATAAATTGCGCTTGTACAGTTGCGAATTTATTTAAAATAAGCTCTCGCGTGAGGGCGTTTTGGGGTCAAGATTGAGTTATAGCACCAACCAATCAGTGCATCCGAATCATGGTTGGACCTTGATTTTTTAATGGTTCAAGCATGCTGATTGATCAATGGTCAGTCTATAATTTGATATTTATCTCAACTTATGTTCTTGCCATCAAACTTTTTTATCAATGCATATTATGAAAAACCAGTCTCATCGTCAAAAGTGGCCTTGTTGATATTGAAACTGTCGCTAATTACCTATTGGACTGTTATTGCGCTTTTTTGCTAACGTGAAGCGAAGCTAGTTTACGACTTACTGAACTCGTACGAGTCAAGTTATCTGATTTCAAACGTACGCTCTTGCGCAGTCCCATTTAACATCTAACGAGATGGTGTTGTAGTTACGAGGAACGGAACGTTTGTATTAGAAGTTGTAGCCTACTATAGTCACTAGAACATAGTGGCTAGTGGGCTACAGTGGGTCATTTCAAGTCGACGGTGTTGCGATTGAGTTGGAGTTGAGTTAACGTTTTACGAGTTAGATTCACATTCATATTCACAGGCGGAATAACATTATAATGTCAAAACAGACAGACAACTGCAAAAATGTGAATGTGAATCTGACTTGTCAGACGTTAACTCAATCGTAACACCGTCGACTTGAAATGACCCATTGACGGTGTGGTTGCCTATTATAGGACAGTTTTATGACGTTATTCAAAGTTAGCCTGTGTCTATTACTGGTTTGATTTCGTTGGCCTCATGAACTATGATGTAATGCCTTTGTATAATTGCAGTAAGAGAGTGCTGAGGCTGGAGTGCTGTATAACAAGTGGAGACCTCGGAAAATTGTAATCGCATCATAGCGCACAATATCGCAATTTTGGAAATTTCTCACAATTTTTTGCAGTTTCTGCAATATTTGGCTTTTCGCGCAATTTTCGCTAAATTCAGACTATTTTCACAACATTTAAATATTTGTTAGCAAAGGCTTCGGTCTTTTGCGCTCAGTTTTGCAAAATTTTCCAACAGTTCTTGATCGATTTTTCCGTCAAGTGTTGAAATCATAATCCGAGCATAGGATCTCCGCGACCAACCGCACATAATTTATTGCACGCAATAAATCTTGGATCAAGATTCTCAGGATTTTGATCGGATGTGATAACGTCTTAGCCTCGAATTAGAATAGAATGTAACGCTGGATTGAAAAATTTGACGTTTATGTGCATTGATACATAGTTGGTATATTGATGCTAGTGTGAGCCGGAGGATTGTTTTAAGCATGAGCTGTGGATCGTATTGTAGCGATATCAGTAGAACTTACACATTTAACAAGATCTAGAGCTGAGGTACTCTAATGCTCGATGCCGAGCCCTGCAACGCGTAAGATTGTTGCCCTTTGTTTGAGATTTATTGTTCGTTTATATGCATTGTTTAAAGATTTTGAATGGAGTTTGAGGATGTTTTTTCAAGATGCTAATTATGTACATATAGAGATGGCCTATATATTGCTCAACTATTGCTTTTATTTCTTTGCTGTATATGACAAAGGGCGTACACCGGAGATATTATAGAGATAGAGGAGCTTAATAAGTTAATAATTAATAGAGATAGAGGATATAATTAATAGAGATAGAGGATATAATTAATAGAGATAGAGGATATAATTAATAGAGATAGAGTTGATATAGTTTCGAGTTGATATAATTGATTTCAGGTTACCAACTTCTCGTATTACAGGATCTTGAATTTCAAATTTTGCAGTGAATGAAACTAGGCAATTGTGACCGCAGTTTAAAAACTGCATTGTATTTGTTTGAGTAATAGTATCGTGAGTTGCTGTTTGACTGTGGTAAATGGATGGTAGGTTTTATTTTGCCGTGCAATATGACAGCTGATAGTATCTGTAAACATGGCCACATAATCGCGTGATAATAATTTCTGTATTAATTTCTGTGTTTTTTGTTCGAGTTTGTGCACAATTCAGTTTTAAAATCTATCGCATAATGCATGTTTGCAGTTGTATTATTGAAAGTGACATTTTTTGCAACTTTTTTGTTAGGGACTGAATATTCATGTGGGTCGAGGTTTTAGTATTGGGTTGTTGACGTTTAGGTAACAGGTTACTTTAACGTGTACTAGTACCCCCATATTAGTTCATGATTGACCGGGTATCCAAATTCTCTTTTCCAACTTTTTTTACCTAGTATATGCAGTGACATTTTCTTATGATCTTATCTAGGTTTAAATAAAACTTGGAACACAATCTCTAGCAGCTTATTTCTACATTTTGTATTTTCACAGTAACCTGTGGTTTGAATGGATTTTTATGATGTACCATATTCTCAATTTAATCGTATAACAAACATATTTACGTATTCGAATGGTTATTCATGATACGAGATCTAATCATATTATATGCATCGCTGCAAAGCAACAAAATGTTACTATATTTCAAGTACCAACAACTGTTTGTTGCACACAAAAGTCAACAACAACACTAAACCTACTGTGCAGTTTCTGAAAATGGTTCTACAAGAAAAACTCAAAACCAAAGTCTTACGATTCAGATGATGTGAAAATTTATTCTTTTAATACAATTTATTTACAATAAATTTACTTAATTTACACAGTGTGAAAGCACATCTCTTGGACATCTACATTCACTCATCAACTTATGTTCACTAGCATTGGAAAGAAATAAAAGGGATATTGCTCATAGTTTATGCGATAAGGAGTATTATGGTAAGGAACTTTTAAGCTAAAGCTGAAGAATACCTAACTAAGCAAGTTACCCATCCTCCATACATATAATTCTTAAACGTCCAAATCGCGCATAAATTGTCTCTTGAAAAGCACAGAAAAATTTATTTTAAAATCAAGTATTTCCACATCTATTCAAATACTATTTGGATATAAATTCAGCACCTCTTGTTAACATCACATTGCTATCATCATTGATGGTACATCAAATAAAAAAGGTGTAATACTGATCTAGCACCGGGTATACTACCCACTGTCCAAACGATCACTCGCGGCATAACGGCAGACAAGGACTTTCACTATAAACGGCCTCTAAAACACATAGGAAGCGAAAAACGTTGTTCGCTGTCAAAACTGCTTCACTATCCCTTTGTTACAAAACCTCGGCGCGAAAAGAAAAGTCTTTTAAACCTGTAACCAGCGAATCAGCTCTGACTGAGATACGAAAAACCATGGCGGTTTCAGAGGCCGTAGTCCCGAGATTCGCGACGGACCAGCTAGACCGAGTTTTGTGGCAACTTTAGATAAAATTGACATCTCGCGCTTACAGACACACTCTATCTTTCAGGCAGTGAGGCCTTAAAACTTGCGCAAGCTGGCAGTCGCGACCATCGTGACTGTGCCCTCAATCCGGTGACTGAGCGCTCGAAGTACACCCACAATGGTGTGCTTCAAGTACACCATTGGTGCACACCAATATTAGCAGGGCAGTCTGATCCCCTTTGGGCACCTTGACGTTACAGGTCTGAAATATTCACCAAGATTGCTCGCACACAGTCAAGTTCGTCGTAGCATAGTTTTGCCACCATCCCCTAAACCCCACTGCAGGCTGTGGCGAACGTGTTAAAATTGCAGCGAGCAAGCATCGTGCAGCGAGCACAGCAGTAGCTGTGATAGGTCAGTGCTAAGATTTCATTCCCATTCTACTTGGACTTCTTTCTAGAACAGCCACAAGTCCATCCCACACCTCTGTCACGCCATCTATCGGTTTAGAAAATCGATCGCCGCCCGAATACACCGACCAGTCGCCGTATCGATGGCCGCCACGTTGATTTCAGTGTTCCCAAACGTCATCCTCAGCTGAACGTCCCTTTGCCCCGAAACCACCCTACGACTTTCCCCCGTCGCGGCTACACCCTCTTTTCCAACCCCGCCTTCTTTGACAGCCCCGCCCCCCGCGGCAGCGTCCAACTCCAAACACAGCGTCCCACACTTTGTCACTCCTGCATCAGTCGTAAACTGAACCCGCCGGCTCTCCGACGCGTAAATGTGAATCTTCGATGTGCGTTCGTCGTGCGCGCCGACGACCAGCGTGTAGTGTCTACTGACCGACTCCCCGACGGCCACCGATTGGTCGGTGAGGACGAGCGGGTCGAAGACGTCGGCGCAGTATTCGGCATTGTCACGCAGGGTCAGCTTGGACTTGGGGTGGACGCGGCGGTCGAAGGGGGAGTGGACGGCGACGCCGTACGTGAGGCGGGACTTGCGGCGGGTGACGACCGAGGGGTCACACCCGTAACTCACCGCACCTGAGGGACGTTTAAAGTGAAAGTCGCCAAAGCCCTTAAAACTTAATTAACGTTGACAAAACCTTTCAAAATAAATTAACTTGGACGTGGCCTGGACGCGGCCCTGAGATTAAATTGAAAGTCGACAAAGGTCTTTAAAACTTAATTAAAGTTGATCCCCCTTAGGGTGGGCAGTGGTAGGGAGGGTGCTTCAGCCGGCAGGCAGGCTAAATAGCCGGAGCTTGGGAGGTGGAGCCAGAGTTTGTTTGATGCCTAGCTCCTAGGCTTGACGTCAGTTTGGCCCTAGATCTTAGAGTGACGGGGCCCCCCGCAGACTCTGGATCGACTTGTCATCATCTCCTTAATTGGTTAAGTGTCGGCTTAACTGTTTCCTCCCCCTGAAGGCCTCTCATCTCCCGATTCCCCTCGTAAGGAGAGGGAATGTGTCCGTGGTCACATACATCCAACCTATGCTGGCATGGAAAATGGACGTTAAAAACGGAAATGATAATGATGATGAATGCACTCCAACAGGCTATTACCCGATTAGCGATGAGAAAACTTTAGGTTTGAAATATTCTCACATTTTTTTACATTTAAAAGTTCTAATTTCTTTTTTCACCTTCTACAATCGCTTGCCAACCTAATCAGTGCATTTTTTATCTGTAATGTCTCAGCTAAAATTAAAAATTTATATCTCATCAGAATCACTCGATATCTGACATTTTATAATATATAAATTCAACAGTATAGTTAAATGCAACAAATTTCAGTTTCAAGCTCGCAATGAACAGCTGAACACAAACGCTTTCATAGTTTAAAAAAAAAAATGGTTAATGAGTCTCGATACCCTTCAGAATGGCTAGGCTGACGTCGTAGGGGATGAGGATTTTGACGAGATGTCCGAAGTTGCGTCGCATGGCCAGTTGTAGCATGGGCGACTCGGCAAACCCGCCAACCAGAAACATAAACTTGATGCCTACATCAACACAGACACACACAACAAAGTGTAGCTTGACTAAATTTCATCAGCTTTTCATCATTTTAAATCTCTTTTTTATTACTTCGCCTCCAGGCTTTGCTTATTTGTAATTCATCTTCTGTCTACGCGATTCAAAGCAATTCAAAAGTTAGTGCCACTTTCATTCTTTTTGTATTGTATTCTGCAGTATACGGAAATTATTGTTAGATGACATATAAATGACACACATTTATCCAATCATATAGATTAACGTTTGCCATTAGCTGGCAAAAGCCAGAAACTAGCCGGCGACTAGCCAGTTAATTAAAATGCCAGCCGTTGCGGTCAATTTACCCGTGACGCCGGGTTCGTTGATGACTGAGTCTACAGTGGCTGTGATCTGGCGCAGCGTCGGCGTGAAGAGGCGCTCCATGGCGGCGGGGAGAAGACGCAGCATGCCCTGCCGCGACCAGACGACGCTCGGGTCCGCGTACCGGCTCACGGCCGTCTCCACACCGGCCGTCTGCACGCGAATAAAAACCCAAAACTGATCTCAACACTGGATTTGCGGACTGATCCTATAGGAAGACACCCCGCCTACAATACCAACACCTGAAGACGTAAGATTATCAGCCCCAGGTCTACAAATATATCAGTGCCTGTTCTATATTTTTTTTAAATTGCCAACGATTTGTCAAAAGATTTTTTATGCAGGCCAGTTCTGACATTTTTTCACTAAATCAATTATGTCAGAGCTTTACTATCCCTTCAGGCGCACTGGAAGATATTGCTCTGTTAATTCATCATCCTGTACCTACATGTAGAATCAACAATTAAAATTTTAAGGATGGAGGATCAATAAAAAATTAGCTGAAGGCAATCACACAAATTTGGACAAAATGCCATAAAAACTTTGTTTTAGCAAATTATCACCTAGCCAATGGTAACATGTCGTACAAAAATCAATTAATAAAATCAATTGGTAAAATGTCGTTTTCATCTAGAACAATCCTGTTCTGTCAAAATAAGAGCCTAAAGGATAAGCAACAAAGTAGGTTAGGTTGTGTTGATCGTATGCTGTTGATGGTATTTACTTAGCTATTGTTTCTAGTAAATTTATCTACATGTTTTGTTAGAGTCTTAGCACTGCAATACCGCTTTATATATTCAATGATTTTGACCTTAATGACACTAACATAAATTTTCGCATGAAAAAAATTCCCTTCCACTCCGTTTAGGACAATCAATAAAATTTATGTTATCTTAATCAGTTAAAGGTGGATTCCATTAGGTGGTTGCCGAATAGAGAAGAAATGTGTTAAGAAGTTGATGGAGCTAAAACAATGTGATCCGACTACAGTCGCAGTCTGCATCATAAATCTTACCGGACCTATCTGTACAGTCCATTATCTAAATAAAATCAACGCGGGGAATCTTTTCGAATAAATGACACTGAAATGCCACGGCACAGACCGAATCAAATTTCAGTACTTAAATTACAAAGCACCAGAAATATATTACGATTCATTCCGTTTAACTTCTCCATCAAACGACCCACTAGATTTGAAAGAATACAGCGTTATTCTCTGTTGCATATTATGATAGTAGGCCTAAATTAATTCATGAATTACATTCGCACGCTTCTTCAATTTTGTCAAACTAAATTTCATCAAGCTGTGCTGAGTGCTGACTGAAAATGAAATTATTTAACAATTTGAGAGTATTGCATCGCTTAAATGTTGCTCACTGTTTTTCAAAAAGTAGGCCTAACTTATGTCGTAAGTTTCGCAGCCCGCCCCCCCCTCCGTGATGGAAAATGTCAGTAGGCTACAAATATTATATTCCAGCTAAGTACATGTAGCACTGCGTAGTATGACTACCAGAATAGAAATTAGGTTAGTAACTAATATCACTAAGAGTCTGAAAATGCTCAAAAAATCATTTAAAATTTAGAGTAATTTACTACTGTAGACTTATTATACACAGCGCATTAAAGTAAAAAGCAAAAACTAGCAAAAAACTCGGTTGATCAGTCATCACTAATGTTGGCTGGATAATGTATGATAGAGGAAAACAGAAGAAGTCATAAAACCAAGCATTATCTAGAGAGGAATGTGACAACAGCATGGAATGCTCAACAGCTGCAACGGCGTATTTTTTTGGCGAAGTATTTTTTGAGCCAAGACGACTTCAGATTTACAGCCTAGCCATCAGTGCATGATCCGCTCTCAGCTCTCAGCTCTCTGGTAAACAAGGAACCTTACAAACTTTTCTCGATTGGTATTTCACAATTGTTAGCTTTCAATTTCACCAAGACTGGCATCTTCCAGTATATGGGTACAACAAGTTCATATTTTCGTACAAAAATATGAAAATGCAAATAGTTAAATGACATTGAATCTTTCACATGTCAGTATGAAATGTGATACCTACAATGTGTGCACGCTACATGTATTTATGGGGCACTAGTAACGCACCGTAAATATGACATGCGAATGGAGATGGAAAACACATCATAAGCTTGAATCACAGATTCGAACAAATACAAATCAAATAAAATTCACTTCATCATTTATTGTCATTGTCAATGTTTACAATGTCAGTTAATTTTATTACTGTAATCGAAAAATATTATTCAATAGTTTGCGTTATCACTGATTAAACACGCGCCGTGTTCCATCACGTATTAAAATCTTGGTAAGAGGCATCACGTTTCATAATCAACAGCTTACTTACCACTTAACAAATATACATGTAAAGAGAAAGGCAGCACAACAAAAATGCAACAGAGATCTTATTCTATATTTTGTGCTGTTGCTCACATTCACTAGCTTCAGAGCTCCACCAACCAGCATCAACCAAATGTTACAAGTTGACCAGAGTAGACACCTGAAAGCATTAAAATCTAGGCCTATGGTCAATCATCAAATTAAGAAATCAACACGCAGAGCTAGAAGATTAAAGTAAAGGAGTAAGCTAGCAGGAAGATTTTGTTTCACATACATGTAGCGGTGTTGTGTAGACATGCCTTGTCTCTTTCCATATACATTGTTGACTTAAACTAAAAAAAACCTTCTTTTCTGTCGTCTAATCTGATAATGTCCATGTTTTCACACAGGTTTAAGATGTTTGCGCCCTGATGGGGACTACTGGAGCTGGGTTTTTATGGCCGGATGTCGTTCCTGACTCCAACCAAATAAATAATTATCTGGCACGGGGTTAGAGGCTAGAGACAATTGTGCGTTTAACAGCCTTGCTGATGGATCTGTAACGCTATGGTTTTATAGTCGCGGCGCGGGGACTTGAATCCTGGTCCTCTGGACTCAAAGTCCGACGCCTTAACCACTACGCCACAGCGCCTCGCCGTGGTGTAGACACAAACTGCAGGATAAAACAATAAACCTGGGGCCTGTTTCTCAAATTATCTTACGCAAATTTTTGTCTTAAAAAGTTCTTAAGAAAATCTCAAGCAAATTTTAGCTGTCTTTTTAAACTCTGCACCGCCACGGCGCCACTGCAATAAACCAAATGATGACGTCACAGCGGTCGACAGTTAGATTAAATTTTTTTCAAATATTTTTTAGGATTTAGTTTAGGCTTAAATTTATGGAAGTTTTGAGTAACAAGCGCCTGGACTAAAAGACACACAAAGCAGCAGCCACTCACCCTGAACTTCTTATGATAGTCGGTGAAGGAAAAAGGCAGAGAGACGTTGAGGGGCTTGGGTCGGTACGGATCGGCCGCTCTCTTCCTCGATTCGAAGGCCATCATGAGGTCGACCCAGCCCGCTGGGCGGCGCCGCTTAAACGCGTCGATGAAGTCAGAGCCGAATATGTCGACGAGCAACTTCTCAAACTCACGGTCGACACCTGGGGCACAATGCAAGAGATTATATAGTTCCAATGTTTTAAAAAAACATTTAACGCGTCAGATACAAAAAACTCAAATCAGCTGGCTCAAAAAGTTGAAACAAAGTAGTTAGCCTAGATGCCAAAAAAACGTCGCATAGCAGCATATAAAGATAAAACAGCAACATTAAACATCAACTAAAAATCTGATCTTCAGCAAAGCAGTTAAATTTAAATATTCTTTGTTTCATCTCTACAAATAAAAGCTTTCATAAACAAGGAAGGATTTAATTCGAGAATTGTTTTGTCAAATAAAGCATCTTTGGAAAATGATCGAACGCTTTCAGTCCGTCTCAGTTTAGGTCTCGTTTATAATCAGACCTTATAATTTTGATATTCACTAACAACATGTAATTAAAACATGTCAAAGTGTAGTCAAATCATTATGAAACAATTTGCACAAATTTTGATTCACAGTACAGAGAATAGCAAACTGTTTCCGTTTGGTACCCAAAGAGCCGAAAGGTCCCCCGGTCGCCCTGTAGACCTCGTGCAGACTTCCCTCGTTGGACTCGATCTCGTGAACGGTGATGTCGACCGTGCCCCCTCCACAATCCAAAACCATGTAACGTGTCCCTGTGTAACAACATAATAGATTAAAAGAACAAACTGGTGGGTTATTCTCTTCAGCGTGCCTTGCCCTTCTGTTTTCTGACGCTTCAGAGATATATAATTAATTTTTTGTCTTACTATTTACCCATTGCAGTCGGATAGACTGAAAACGATCTACATATGTATAGTATATAGGTTTTTGTCTTCAATTTTTCTAGCCGTAGTTTTTCAGCTTTTGTGATTTTATTTCACATTTTCATTGTGTCTTTCCTGCGCAAGTGGTGACTAAATATATAAATATAGGCCTAATGCGATCTCGTTATATAGCAGTTCAATGATTTTATACGAAACCTTGATCTCGACTTCTAATCCAATCGATATATTCATGAGCTTTCTTGTTTTTTTGACTAGCACAATCAGGATAAAATAAAATAGAGAGAATATAAATTTCTTCTTAAAATGGAGCGTGAATATCGGATTTCAAAAAACATTAACCGGAAAAATATCAAGCAGCTCGCTGACCTTGCACGTTGACCTCCTGGCCGACCGTTGTGTCGGAGTAGATCTGAGAGTCAGACATGGGAGGCAGGGGCGGAAGGCCCGACGGCCAGTTGACCGACAAACTGCCAGGAGACAAGCTCGCCTGTGCAACTGCAATGAAACAGTAGAAAGTTGGTCAAACCAGTGAAGTTTCTGCATGGACATCGCAGGATTAGGGATCGATTTTTTTGGCGTACATTTGCAAGGTGATTGTTTTATGCAATAGATGCATCAGCATAGGCTAGATTAGCAGTCAGGTGAAGCAGCAAGGATCAAACAAAAGAGAAACAAAAGATTTTCGTATCGGCTTACCACTCCGCCCACTTCATCTGACTCTTACAGTCTCCACACAATTTCAATACTCCACTTACACTCCACTTGGCTGTGTCAAATTTACCATTTATCTATATCACCATTAATTCATACACAATTAAAATAAAAACTATTTTTAACACTTTTAAAATGCACAATTTCTAAACTTCAAATGTTGCATTTGACTGTTAGAACCGCACTTTTTGGTAAAACAGATGATTAGACTAAGGCATGCGGCTTCCACACGAGCCAGCTTCCAAATTTTCTCTCCACATTCGGCACCTACCCGACTCCCCTTCCCGCGGCTCGCTGTACCGCCTCCCCCTATCTGGCGTCGCGCTTCTCCCCCTCCCCACCGGGGTGGCGCTCCTCCTGCCCCCCCCCCCTCCCGGCGTGGCGCTGCGCCGTCCCGCGCTGCCCCCTCTCCGCGCCCGCTGGAAGGGCGCGGCCCCCCCGAAGGGGGGAGAGTCGGGGACGAGCTCGTGGAACTTTTCCCGTCGAACGGAGACGGAGGCTGCCTCAGGCTCCAGGGAGATGAGGAGCTGGTCAGGGTTGTCCGGTGAGGCTATGCCCGCCTGGGGAGGGCGGGAAAAAAATGAATGAAACGAAATGTTGAAAACTAATATAATTAAAATCAAGGACGCTTCAAACAGTGCCCGGTTTTGACAGATTTGTAATTCTTGCATTAACCCATAGTCGGATATTTGAGTTAAAATGCACTTTGCGACTGCAACTTTGCGACTGTGCGACTTTGCGACTGCGCGACTTTGTTTAACAAAGCATCCATTCCAGCATCCTCCTCGACACGCAGCGAGCCTCGACGAGTCTGTTTGGCACGGCGCTATTTTGAAGCCTTTTTCATCGTTTTTCTTCACTATATTATGATGCAGCAAAACCAATGAGGTATAAATTATTAACAATTAAATACTAATGACAATATAATAATCGTTTTTGATTTTCATTCCGATGCGTTATAAAAAGACGCCATGTCCTTGTCAATACAGCCATCGCGCACAATGCATCAAAATAAAACATCAGCATTTCAAAATTTTGCTATAATACACAGAGCAGACAAATGTAAATTAGCATAAAATTTAACCTAATAAATAGAATTATAAATGTGACAGTCTACAATTGCTAGGCCCTACCTACAGTGAATCAGGATTAGAACTATTGTCTAGGTCCAACGATTTAAACATTTGCAAAATATCACGCAACGACCTGGTAGGCCGCTCTGCGCATGAACTGTTTGGCGGGAGACTTCCATATTGCCGGGACGGTGAGAATCCACTTGACGTCATCATCCACGAGCCTCGTCAGAGACTGCTCGCCGAGCTCCTGCAGGACATGATAACAATTTACCTGCTTTCCCACATGGGTCGTAGGACATGCAAAAGAAGCACGAACGTTTCTGGGGGAAAGCTTTCCTGAATATTACGTCACAGTCATTTGTTGAAATTTTCTTCGGCATATTTCGTTCCATATTCTTCGGACAGTATTTTATTTGTAATTGCTTGTCAAATTTTATCTAATATTTGATCTCTGTGAACGCGTAAAATTTCATTGAGATTTGTGGATTGTTTGATTAGCATATAAATATCTTTTATTCACTCAAAAAAGAATAGATAAAATCACATACACATGATGTTACATTTTTGTCTAATTTAGTTTAACACTTAGCCTGATATCACTTCATTTTGTACAGGTTTCACTGTCCAAATACTTCTTGAAGATTAATTGAACTCTCATATAAAATTGGAGGAGAAAGTTTCACTTGAAGAAGCTTTCTGGTACCGCAAGAAACTTGGCTGCTGTTATTACCTGTAGGGCATGGTCCTTGAAGAAGCGCAGTGCGTAGGAGAACACGAGCAGAGCGGGCAGACGCTGACCGTTACTGGCGGCGAGCTCCGTGTCCACGCTCAACTCCTGCCAGAGGCAATCAGAACGTGAATGATCAATTCCGCGATGACGCCAATTGGATCGGAAACTTTTGTGAACCTCCGTTTTTATTCTTACGGCGTATAGCTTTGCTTTGGTTCCTTTATTTTATTTTTATTTCTTGTTTTAACCTATTTTTTTAACTCACCGACGCCAATTCGAATCGGTGATGGAAAGAAATGGCGTCAACATATAACGGCAACAATTAGAATATTGCACTGGTGGGAGAAGCCCTAGACGTCTAAGGACGCCAAAACAACTTTAAATTGGGCCCATCCCTCACCGTCACACAATAGAAAGAGCGAGGAGCGTAAATGAAGACTGAAAGACATCTGGTGGAAATGAGGACAGTATGGATGATAAGACAATGGCGTAAATGAGGACCCTATAGAAGTAAGATAGCCTATCTGGCGAGAGTTTCATGTTTTCTGAATTTCTGAACACCTACAGCATGGCATCTCAATTTAAAGTTAGTACAGTACAATCGGTGCATGTAATACTGACCAAAATACTACAGAAATTCTGAACATAAAACTGCACTATGAATTTAACAAAGAGCGATGTGTCTGATAATAAACCATATTTGCCGTTGGACGCTCAGTTTCACTCACTACGCCTACTCATAATCTCAGATCCATCCTCATGAAACAACAAATGAAAATGTCTAAATGGGTTTTTATCTCCCACCAACAAACAGACATCGAAATGTTTACAGCGTTGAAATGGCAGAACTTAGATGTAGATTCATTGCCAGGAGCCAGCAGTTAAACATATCACTGCGACCAGGCAACGGGAGATACATTAAAAAGTAACCTTCAGCCCTTGGAAATAGCTCTAACTGTCTGATGGTAAGGCTATTTCAGGGTTCGCAACTTCGCATGGACCAAAATGTGGTAGGTCGTCGACAACATTTAATACAGAGGGGGGGTTTGAATATGGAAGCAACGAGGGAAGTTGCAATGGATGAGATAATGGGATGATTAGATCATTAACATCTCGACCGGGGGGGGGGGGGGGGGGGGGGGG
>JAQIWG010004656.1:0-15650 GCA_034695025.1 Chamaedrilus cognettii | reverse complement strand
GAATCACGACTTAAAGTCAATGAATCACGACTTAAAGTCAATGAATCACGACTTAAAGTCAATGAATCACGACTTAAAGTCAATGAATCACGACTTAAGGTCAATGAATCACGACTTAAAGTCAATGAATCACGACTTAAGGTGTCTCTCATCTAGACGCGCTCGATCTCGCGATGCGTCTTGCTCAGTCGAGGAGCGGTGTGGAGCGCGCGCTGAAGCAAAACGACGCGTTAACCCTGATTGATGACTGCACGCTGTCCGCGGTCAAGTGGCCCAACCGGGGCGGATACAGGCGCTGATGGCAGAAGGGTGCAGGGTCGGCGTCAAGGCCCCCGCGCCCCTCGATCGTAGGAGGCCACGGTTATGGGAGAGGCCCACTTCTGAAAAAGCGCATTTTTGGACATAGTAATTTTGTGAAAGAGTCGCAGTGTATTATGACTCTTCGTCGTACAGGCAGCAATGAAGACTATTGTGCACGGGACAAAAAACATATGTTCGCCAGGATAATTATGTGACTTTTAGGGGGGTCATATTTCGTTATCTGGGAGCCCAGAGTACACCAACGCCGACCCGGGGGGTAGGGTGCATCATTTGGTACAGAGTAAACTTTCCCGAAAGACTGACGAACGAGAGAGGGAGGGGCGCCCTTCCTCTCGCGTTCGCGAGTGTTTTTCGAGAAGATTTAGTTCTGTACGGGGTAGTTTGAAATTCGGCAGTCCAATTATGTCCAAGCCAAAGCTTCCATGCACCCATCCCCCTCCAGGAGCGGAGGGGGGGGTGTTGTCAACGAAGACTTTTCCCTTCTGTACACAACTCAGGAGCGGGAGGGGTTGCTACCAGACACTTTTTGGAGATCCACCTTAGCGCCCCCCCCTCCCTGGTGCGAGCCGCGGTGCGATCCGGCCGAGTCTCTTGGGCCCTGGATTATTTTATGAAATTTTATTGGGGCTTGGATCTGCGATCCGAGCCGACATCTGTACTGGCCTACTTTACCCACTGCAGCATTTTGAAGGTCAAATCTTCCCCTACCGCTGCCCTGTCGATCATTCCTGTTCGCAATGCGATCACTTATCGTTAACGCGGACATGGTGACAAATATCGTCTAGAGGAAATGCGTTTGTGCCCGCATCCCTTTGAAGATCACCACACAACAGCGATTACATGTTGGATGATGTACATGTAGTAAAAAGTCCACGAATCTGAGAATGATAGTTGTCCTGGCTAAGCTAGGATTTGGAAGCAATCTCAACGTTTTCGTATAATTCTTCATTGTGGCAACTAAATTGAATTTTGACGTCGGTCATTAATTGGCTAAGGACCTGACTTATGCAGCATTGAACTTAGGAGAAACTCGTAAGAAGCATGGTATTTCCTGTGTATCAGTCTGCGATATTAGCAATAATATAGAAATTATCAATAGTGACTTTCGGTACGTTCAAATTCATATTTGAAAGTCCTTTACAATACTATTTATTATATTTATTCTGGCTTTCCCTTATGTTCAACCTGTTATTACCATTGAATTGATTAAATAGAATTGCAATTAAACGTTCTTTGATAAATAAATATTTATTACATTACATTCCAATTATAGCCTATAGGCCTTTTATAGCGGCGTTCGCACAGAATGTCACGAAATAATTTATTCACTCCGTTTTTTGTTTTCTATTTCCGTCTCCGCTATAAATAGAGTGGAAGCGACCATTAACGTCCCTCCAACAGGAAGTTGTTAGTCTGTTTCATCTTCTGCAATTTAAATTCATCTTCTTCACTCGTTTCATGCGTTGTGCTGCTGAAGTAATTATTAACGAAGGGCATCTAATCTGTACTATATCATGATTGACCTATTTTATTCTTCTATTCCTCGACGACTTTTGAATTGGTGAAGTATAAGAAAGACTTCTATGAACACGTTTGATAAATTCATTCTCTCTCGGCAGGGAGCATTAACAAATGACCTCTATTTTAGTTTCTCGATGGATCCTTTCTTCATTTTCTTATAAAAAAGTATTTTCTTTATTATATTCTACAGATCCTTCATTTATCTTCTTAAGGAGGATTTTCTTTGTTCTATTCTATAGATCATTTATCCTGTCCCTTAATCTCCTGTAGGAGCAGCAACTCGTACCACAGTGTGCGTATCGTCTGAGCTGTTTGATGGTTCGACGCAGATGCTGCATGCTACATCGAATCGTCTGCTCGTACTATACAATCACTATTTACGATCTGTCCACCGCTCGCGTCGATCGGGATATTTGGGGGTTGAACTCCACCCCTTTTCATTTTCATCCCCCCCTCCCACATGTAGGTCAAAAGCGCCTGTGAGATCAAGATTTGGCGTTCTGCAAACCTTCAAGGTTCTTTTTGCAACTTTCAACCCCACCACCTCAGTTTCTCAATCCCGCCAGCCCGTTGTAGAACCGCCTGTATTTAGGTTTTTACGTAGTCAGTTTGTGGTGAGAGAAGGCTTTTATTTTGATATAGTAAGTCTGTGAAGAAATAAAACCTATTATTTTTACCTAGTAGGCCATAGGTTTGTGGAAAGAGAAAGGCTTTTATTTTTACGTTGCAAGTTTGTGAAGAAAGAAAAGCTTTTATTTTTACATAGTGTTTGTGGAGCATTTTTTACATAGTAATTTAAGGTGTTGAAGAAAGAAACTTCTTATTTTTACATAGTAAGTTTCTGGAGAAAAAAAACTTATTCTTACATAGTAAGTTTGCAGAAAGTGATAAGCATCTATTTTTACATAGTAAGTTTTGGACAAAGCTCTGCCCTTTACTCTCCCACCTCCTCTGTCGACAGAACCTCATCGATCCTTCCACCTATAGTTAATGACATGTGGCTCACTCAAGTCAATATCTTAAATACTTGTGTTCAAATTTTTTTCGATCTATCTCATTTTAGCCTATTTTAGCCTATTTTAGCACTGAATCTCTCTGATCTTTTGTATGCCCTAATATGAAGAAAAGACTTAGCACTGAGCTTGAACTTCGTGCTTCTTTCTTTCTCAAATTACCCAATATGTACGCTTTATTGTCTCTATTTCATGTACTAGCATTGACTGTATTTCTCCAAATTGCAGCTTATTCTCTAAGTTTAATTTGCTTCCAAATGTTAAGCGTTGCCTCGCATTAACGCATGAACGCACTTTAAGTCCGTTTAAGCGTCGCCACGTTTGCACTTAAATTTGTTCGCCATCTGCAAATAATTGCGTACAGCGACATCAAACTTAACGTCCGCAGTAAACTTTTCATCCCAACGATCTATTTATAACTCGTCTCCTGTTTTCCCGAGCAGCATATCCCGTAATGCTCCACTATATCTCTGTTTACTCACGCACCCATCTCGCCGCGTCGTTCGGCACCCATCAGCCCGCACTGGGCTGCGACGTGTCCCCGACCATCGCAAGACAAATGTCCGACAGGTTAATTCCTGCGTCGACATTTGACGCCATTCGCTCGGAGTGTGTTGCGCGCACGGCCGTGTTATACCGTCGGCCGGCGGCGAACACGTGGCTACGACGAAATCAGTTTTCTCAAACGAAATCGTTTTTCTACTGCATCCCCCTCATATTTTTCTGCCGCCTCCCCGTCGTCATGTTATTCAGCTGCTTCCCCACTCCTCACGTTTTTCTGTCGGCCCCTTCCTCGTCGCGTTTTTCTGTCACCTCCCCCATTAACTTATTGTTCCGCATCTCGGCTCAATTTTTCGTCGCATCCCCTCCCAAGTTTTTCTTCTGCCATCCCCGCAGTTTTTTTGCTATCTCGTTGCCGAAGTTTTTTCCCGCCTCCCCTCTCATTTTCTGCCCATGCCCAAAATGTTTTCAGTCGCTTACTCTTGTGCTATCGTCCCCCCCTATCGCCTCCAGTGTTTTTCTGCCGCGCTCAAATCCTTTCGCTCTTACTATCGATCAGACGGAAGTTAGTGACGGAGGAAGAACTTATATGTTTGGAAACTTGGCGACTATAGAGTCAGACACTACCCATGCAGCGCGCCCGGATATCGCCTTCTGTGAAATGAAATTTAAATTTGAATTTCGCGCCGTGTTCTCCCCTATGTATTTCGGTAGAGCGACGTCACAAGCAGATTAATGGATCGCAGTGTCGGCGAGCGGCGATAAATAGGCGGTCGTTGACCGGCGGCCATGGTGACGATAAACTCAGCTCAACGTTCCCTCGAATGGATGATCACATGGCCATACATTTCGGCTGCCACTTGCTCCCTCTTCCGTTTCGTTTTTGCCCCTGTTGCTCCTCTTGTCCGTTTATTCGGCTTCTCACCCGATGAAGCCTCCTCGGCCACATTGGGTCATCCGGGCTGTCTTACCACTGTCTTCTGGGAAGAACGATCTTCACGGGAATGCGGCCGCGGTGACGTGTCTTGCAGGAAGACAGCGCTTCCAGAACAAAACGTGCAACTTCCCGTCATCTTCCCGTCATCTTCCCGTCATCTTCTTGTCATCTTCTCGTCGTCTTCCTGTCGTCTTACAAAAACCACCAGATGGTTATATGGCGTAAAACCATAGCCTGCGTAAAGACAAGTCATGCGGAAAAAACAGCGTCGCTGAAGACGCGAATGCGCTTCACTGCGTCTGAGCGCGGATTGCGGGAATAATTTTTCCGGAAAGACAGCCCTGACGACCGAATGTAGCCGAAGCGCCTTCACGCCCTCGTCCGGTTTCATTACCCCCTGAAGGCCGGGTAACAAAGAATTAACCTGTAGCCCAGAACCCCCTGCGTGGCTCACCGCACTGAACCGGACTGTAATCGTCATCGTGGCCGTCTCTATAAAACTCCCATAACCACCACCACCCTCATGCGGGAGGTGTGTCCGCCCCACTGCTTGCTTGTTTGCGAGATGTCGTCATGTCCGTCCAATTGTTTGCCTCCGTGATTGTCCAATTGTTTACCTCCCTATCCGTTATCTTGTTCGCAGTGCTTATCTGTTTCCCGTAGTCATCTGTTTGTTTGCTGAGCTTCAGATAGATTAGCTATTTCTTGTTGAACCTCAGTAGGATTGTCGACAAAAATTTATGCGCAACGATTTTCCACCTGCAAAGGCAGGACGCACAGGAAGTATAGAGTTCGGTTGCTGCCATATTCATCGATCACGCCACATGCACGAACCGGTTCTGCCGGAAGGCTACTGAGGGAGTGGCGTAAGTAATTGTCCATTATTTTTGAGGCCATTCTTACCAGTAAGTCTCCATTTTGCAGGTCATTCTTGAATTTGGACTTTTATTATGACATTCTGTGGATACTTTCTCTTAAGAGCTACATTTTTTTTCTTTCTTTTTTTTAGTTGATCGTGTTACAACGTGTTACTTACAGGTTCGCCGCTTAATTGTGCCACAATATGGGCAGTCTATTAGCCGTGGACGCCGGTCTACGGCTGCCCCAGGGAACTCGGTTCCCTTTCAGCCTGCTCTTATTGCTTCATGCACAATATCAATTGTTGTTTGTCTGCTATTGCTGTACTGTTTGTGAATCAATAAAGATAATGCAATTGCGATGATGATGAAAAAATCTCTGCACAGGTGATGTGCAAGCTCTACTACAGCGTGCAGGCGATGAGCTCGACGGCCTCCGTGTCCATCCTGGCCGTCATCTCGCTCGAACGCTACGTCGCCATCCTCTACCCGCTGCGCAGCCGCGCCCTGCAGCGCCTCTGTCTGCTGCGCGCCGCCGTGCTGGGGATCTGGGGCGCGGCGGCGTGCGCCGGGCTGCCCTACCTGCTGCTCTACCGCATCGTCGACGTGCCCGTGGGCAACGGGTCCGTGAGGGGGGGGGGGTTGAGGCTGAGGGTAAACTCGAGTAGCTGATAGGGTGATGAGGGGTGAACTCGAATATCTTATAGGGGGTTGGGGGATGAACCACCAAGTATCTAATAGGACTCTGAAGCGGAACTCGAGTATCTAGTGGGGCTCTGAGGCTGAACTCAAGTATTCAATTAGGCGCTAGGGCTGCACTTAGATATATCTTATCTGAGGATCTCCCGTGGGGCGCTGAGGGTGAACTCAAGTTCTAATAGGGTGCAATACTGTGCAAGTTGATTATTGTGCACAGGCCGGTGCAGCGTTGTGCATTTTGCAAGACGATACAATATTGTACACAGGATGGTGCAATTTCCTGCACAGGATGGTACACTGTCCTGCACAGATTGGTGCAATGTTGTGCACAGGAAGGTGCAATATTATATGGTGCAATATCGTGCGCAGGACCATATAATGTACGGTGCAACGTTGCGCGCAGGACGGTGCAGTACTGCATGGCGGTGGGAGAGTTCTACATTGACATGCGCGCACACACGACGACGAGCTTCATGCTCTGGTACCTGCTGCCCCTCCTCATGATGTCCTTCGTCTACTCGCGCATCTCGCTTGTGCTCTGGCGGACCAGTCGCGGCCATGGCACGGCCTGCGGGGGGGGCGGGGGGGGTGGGGGAGCCGGGGGGCTGCAGCGCAATCTTGGGTCCACTGCAGGGTGCAAGGATACAAGGTCGCTCATTTATATTTATATTAATTGGTACAATACTAGGCTTTTTCTTTTCTTCTTCGTTTCTGCCGCCCGTCAATTCTGGCATTGTAGGGAACACAGTGTACGTTCCGCCATCTTTCTCCACCCCTCTCAGTCCTCCACTTTTCTCACGGTAAACAAATACTAGACTGAAAATAGGAATTGTGATCAAGATCATTATTGCCGGTCATTATCAGATTGCATATAACGCTTTCGTAAACAAGTCAAATAAAAGCGGCATACTGGCCGTGTGGATAATGCTGCATGGTTCGTAGCCTGCGCAGAAGGTTTTGAGTTGAGTTCGATTCATGCATCGACAATCATTTTGACATTGCATTTCTATTTCTACTCAAAATCATTTTGTATTAGGCTTTGTGTTAGAGTTAGGGTGAGATCAGGGCTTAGGTGTGAATTTTATTTGTGAATTATGTCAATATTTAGATTTAATTTTGGGTTTGTTAAGCGATAGCGTGGGGATTGTTGTGGTGGTTAGTTTAAGGTTAGGTTTAGGTTAGGGTTTGATTTAGTCAAGGTTTGTCTTGTTTTTATCCTTTAAACGCTGTTTTTATTGTTTTGCCCTAATGCTTTGTCCCAGGCATAACATGTTGGATGACAGGAAGGGCATCCGGTCTGTAAAACTGCACTCCAATAGGCCAAGGACAAAACAAACACGACCTTGTGCTCATGGCTCACCCCAGTGTCTTCGAGACGATGCTTGGGCTGGGGTATGATGATGACGAATGATGTACCGAAGGGTAAATAGAAAAAGCTTTGCCGCCAGGTCGACGAAGCGTGACAGCGCTAGCGCGAGACCTGCGCAGTCGAGCGTGACGGTCATCGTGTCCACCGTGTCGGGCGAGGAGCAGTCGACCGTGCAGCGAGATGACGTCAGCGTCGCGCTGGAGGACGCTGACGTCATTTCTGACGTCATCTGTGACGTCACGGGGGGCGACGCGCGTGACGTGACCAAACACCAATCGGGCGTCGAGGTTGATGTAAGGCACGCGGGTCAAGAAATCTACTCGCCATTGGTCGGTGATTCGTCAGCTGACAGGCCTGCGATCAATCCCGGTGCGGGAGGAGGTGAGAGGGCCGGCAAGGGCTCCCTGCAGGGGCTGAGGACCAGGGGCGCTCGAGGATCGGTGGGGAGTGCCGCCCAGGTGGGGAGGTCTAGCCCAGGGGAGGAGAGATCGAGCCCGGGAGCGGGCAGGGCCTCGGTGGACGTGTCTGGGGGGTACCGCTTCAAGGCGCTCAAGGCGAGTCAGGGGGGCGGTGGGGGGGCGTCGGGGGGCAAGGCCGACAACGCGCTCATGGCGCGGCGCAAGGTCGGTCTTTAAATCTGTTAATAGGTGATTCATACTCTTAAAACGATCAGAGTGAATTTTAAAAGATAAATAAATTTACTAAAGTGCGCCGACACAGCCTGGTTTGAGTTCCCAACGCAGTAATACGTGTCGCCCCTGACTATACCCGTTATACCCGCCACGATGGTGACACCGCGGGCATATCTTAAGAAAATGTACAACTGCTTATTCTGTGTAAAGTTCAAATGCGCCCTGTCGCCGCGTTGTGTCAGGTCATCCTGATCAGGTCATCCAGCCTGCTGCTGGCTGTCGTGGGCGCGTTCGCGCTCTGCATTCGGCCCTACTAATAGCGAAATAGGACATATACATATACATGAATGTACGATAGACTCTGTGGAATAGTTTCCAACTTTGTTACTGGAATAGCAAATATATTCTGTGGGGGGGTTTAAATACTCCCTGCCGCTGCGTTGCGTCAGGTCATCCTCCTGCTTCCAAACTTACTGAAACTTAATGATTGCTACTCCAGTTTCTTAAGCTGTAAAAAATATATTTATGCTTTTATCTGAACTGTAAGAAATAGGCTTAGTTGCTCAAAACATGCGTGAGTTCCTTGAAATAGGGGATACCAAAGTAATGGATGGTCCCTCGTAGGCTGGCTACATACCCTCTAGTATACCCGCCTCGTTGCGTCAGGTCATCCGCCTGCTGCTCGCGGTGGTGGGCGCTTTCGCGCTCTGCATGCTGCCCTACTATGTGCGCATGCTGCTGCTCGCCTGGCGCGGGGCCAGCCACCACGTCGGGTACTGGCAGTACCTCGTCGCGCCCATTACCTTTATGCTCTACTACCTCAACAGCGGCCTCAACCCACTCCTCTACGCCTTCCTCTCCGACAAGTTCCGCTCGAGTCTAGTCGAGGTCGTGAGATGCAGCGACTACAGACAGACTCGTCGACACAGCATCACCATGAAGACACTGAACTCGGTGGCTTAGTAAGGTGTAGCGACTAGAGACAGACCCGTCAACACAGCATCTCTCACGATTAAGACTCGGAACTCGGTGGCCTAACAATCAAGTTCGCGCTGCAGAGTGGCGTAGCGAGAGGGCATTTAGCGCCCGGAGAGAAATCTGCAGCGGTGCCCCTCAGTGCTACGTTTTTCTTAGATCGTGAGACCTACATGTACATGTACATGTAGCGTTGAGTTCGATATTGAGAAGTGTCGAGCGAGGTAGAGTTGAGCCTCAAGGGTTTGAAAGAGAGAATAAATTTCTCTCGGAGTTTTCACTGTAATCTTGAGGCTCTTGAGATCTTGCGATCTCTTGAGGCCCCTTTGTAACCCAAGAATTCGGCGCTGGAGGCTGCCACCTTGTCCGCCCACACCTTCCCCGACGCTTCCGTCACTACGCTACAGTAACTGTGAAAGTGCTCGCAGGGTCTGGAGTTCAATGCTTCGAAGATGAGTAGAGAGTTCTTAGATGATTCCTTTATTCAAAGACAAAACTGTAAATCATGAAATTTTGGCATGCCAGTAACTCTATTAAATTTCGCGGACTGGGCAAAAAATACATGCAGCAACAGTAAAGCTGCAGAAGATATATAAAAATAGAAGGAAGCAGTCTTCAAAAACACAAAAATTAAGCGCAGTTAAATTTCTGAGTGATAAAACCGTCAAAATAGCATGCAATAAAAATGTCATGTTTACAATATTAAGTGACAAAATATAAGTAGATCCACAAGCTATTCTTGAATACTAGGCTAATCATAGTCATTGGCAGGAAGATTTATTGTGTTGAAACGTTGATCTGTAGCTAGTGATGCGATGGACAGATGGACCTGTCGTGGAAGTTGGCTGTACTCTAGTGTGTAGCTGTGTATTATATGTGCAACCTGCGACCTTGAGACTCGCGCTTCATGGTACCTCGAGGACGTTGGACTGGAATAGGGTTCCGTTACCCCCGTAGGCCTATACCTGTTTAGAAGCATTCGACGCTGATGAGTGATCAGTGAATGAGAAAAATGCGCAAAATGATGCGCAGGCAATGACGCACAATGATCTCAATAGTGCACAGTGCCCGCAATGCACACAACAATGCACAAGCTCAGTTTTCAAACCGTGATGGTGGAGTTGGCCAAGGTAAATTAGATCAATCATCGCCTTCGTGACGTAGGCCTAGCTCAACGCGCGCTATTAAGGAACCCAATGCTTCTTTTGACGGGGGGGAGGGGGGGTTTGGTGAGGATTGAACCCCCCTTCTCCCATCCCAATTTCAAACCCCCCATCTTGACAGAAAAGCACCCCGAGGGTGTGATATTATATCAAAGATTTTACTTTTCAGCCCCTTCGATTCAGTTTCGCATGTGAGTAGTGCAGCAAAGGAAGGAAAATGTTTCCGTTAGCACCCCCTTCCCCGTTTCTTTCTTCCCCGTTCTTTTAACTCTATCCCCTACCTCTCTTTATATACACTTTATTTCACAAAATCAATGGTAGCAATCAACACAATAACAACAAATTAAGTAAAAAGATGAATACACAAGGTGACACACTAGGCGGAGTGAAAAATAAAGACAATGCATGTAACGAAAATCGTACCCGGCACAGCAACAAACAGATTAGACCTATATAGCACTGCGTGTACAGAAGGGCCTAGAAGAGTAGCTATTTATTCAGTGGAAAGGCAAACAAATCTCAAAATTTCTACTAAGAATCGTCCAGCAAATAACGTGAAGGACTTGGCTAATAACAAAGCGCCGCAAAAAAAATTTAATAATAGCTTAATCAACCTTGCACGCCGATTTAAAACTCGTCCATATTGTGATTTTTGAAGATGCCAAGTTGGCATGCGGCTCAATATTATACTTATTTTTCAATGATGCAAGTTCATCCGAATCCAGCAGGCAGTTCAGTTGAAAGGGCATAGATTCCATAAGACATGATACACTACTCAAAAGGTTCAATTTTCTTGCATCAAGCCTGTAACTCGGGGGGAGACAGCCCGAAAAAATTGACACATTTTTATGCAATCAGTTTCTTTAACGTGAAATATTTTGAAAAAGACCGTTGAATATATGAAATCAATTTTTTCTTCTATCCGCATTTTGAGGGATAGGGCTTCAAGACCAAACATTAGCAAAGGCATGTAAAATGTGTCCACAAGTGACAGAATTAAGCTATGTAGCCCAATTTTGCCAAAAATTCCATTAGCAGCTTGAAAGAATTTCTGCCTGCAATTTTGCTAATTGCATTTAAATTCATTGCTAGATACTATAACCAAACCCAGGTATTTAATTTCCGATTTCCATAGCAAAGGTTGCCCGTTTAAAAGCACCGTGCAGTTAAGTACCTTATGCCGAAGACCGATTCTCAGACCAAAAAGATTTCTTTGAATGACGTCTAAATGGCAGGAGCCCAAAACCTCCAGGCATAAATTTAACATTTTTTGCAAATGAGTAATTGATAACGAAAGAAGTAACAAATCGTCTGCGTACATCACAGCATTAAAACAAAAATCCTTTATATGGTCACCAAGACCACTGCGTTTAAGAGATACAAGCAAGTCGTCCACAAAAGAGTAAAAAGCTTGGGTGAAAGTGTTGAACTTTGTCTCACTCCCGTTTCTAGGTAAACAAAGCGAGAAAAACATTGGCCCCAACGAACGCAAGTAGTGGATTTCTCGTACCAACCGGCTAATGATCTAGTGCAGCTGATTGGCACATTTCAATTCATCATCTTTAAAACAAGCTTAACGTGATTAACTTTGTCAAATGCCTTACTTTTATCTAAAGCATAAATGTTAACAGTTGAATTAAGCGATGTGAAATAATCCATTGTTTTTCCAACAAAACAGACTGCATGAAAACAACTAACGCCTTTTTAAAAGCCAAATTGTGCATTACAGGTATTCAGATAAGGATTTTAGATTTTAACAGAATAAGTTCGAAAAGCTTTGAGATAATGGGCATAATGGTGATTCCACGGTATGCCTCAGAACTAGCCGTTGAGCCCTTCGAGACAGACTTATGCAAAGGAGTAGTTATACCTACTCCAAAGGTATCAAGGACATAACTATATTGCAACATGATGAAAAATAACTTCGACAGAATACATTAAATTTTGTCACCCTATCGTTTGGGTATCCAAACGATTGGGTGACAAAATTAAATGTATTCCGCGGTCAACCAGTCGCCTTGCCACTGCTTAGTTTGCCTACGCTACTTTTAATGGAGGCTATGTTACAAATTTCGTCCCAGTTGCCTGAAGCGCCTCTATACTCTGCTAGTCTGTTTCAAAAAATATCCTTTGCTAAATCCGCATTACTTTTATTTTTATCACTAGATTTGCACGTACTCGAGAATATATCCGTGAACCGGTTTGCAATCAAGGAGTTATCAGACAGCCCATCAACGCAAGTTTGATTAAAGGTTCTTGAACCAAATTCTTTTTTCAAAATTTTTCAAAAGAAACTTGGTCACTCAAGTAATTTGCTTTTTAGAGAGTCTGATATTTCGCAACGTTTCTTTTTGCTATCCGAAATATGCTTTTTGTACAAAAGATTAGCCTTTTGTTTTTCCATAAAGAACGGCCCTTGTTTAGGTATTTAGTTGGTTAGGTGCATTGACCCAATTTCTATGCGCCTCCATTTAAATAGCCTTTAAAATATTTAAAGTTTCATCCCACCAAGGTTCACGCATGTTCGGTTTAGCGACAGGAATACACTGATTTGCAGCCGAGTAAAGACGACACATTATCAGAGAAAATTATCTCAACCTGCGGAATCACATTAGTACGCGAGCAAGCAAGTCGACAAAGTTTAGCCTAGTTTGGTCATAATAGCATTGCTGCCTGCTCTTGTGGCTCAAATCCCGCTCACAAAATTATTTATTGGCGCTTTAGGAGCCTCATTTGACGTACTGTTAGTGTTGCCAGCAGCAGTGCAACTTCGAATACATATTTCCAAGCACAGATGATTAGACAGATTAATAGGAGAATCGTGAACTTGATGGCTCGTAAGCCAGCAAGAATCCGGTGTAAGAAAATAGTCAATCAGGTTACGATGGCCTAGAGATTCATGGTAATAACTATATCTCATGTTTCTAGGCAACAGCTTATTGCACGATCTAAGAGTCCAAGACTAGTAGACTTAAATTTGTTTAACAATTTGGAAGCTCTAGAACTCGAATAAAGATCTTAATTGAAATCTCCTTCACAAATTAGATTAGGATTCCGCACAGTGGGCATCGCAACTTCAAGAGCATCCTGAATACTAGTGAGAAGATCAACAAGCCTGCATTCTTCATTATCATTGACTACTGAAGGTAAATACACGTTTAAAATCACAAAATCTTTAAAGATTAGAACGACAAAACGCTCACTACAATAAACATGACTAACAAATTTGCACAAGGCAGATTGAATGATAATATGACAACCCCCGTAAGGGCTCCCCCTAAGCATGCCGCTAGTGACTGCATTTGTCATAGCAGATATCCCGAAGCTTGAAAAAGGGAACTTAAGTTATTAAATGTTGATAAATTAGCAGGGGGTCAATTAACTTTCTTAAATCAAAATCACATGCGGAGGATTGAGTCGGTCAAATAAGTGTTGCAAAGAAGGAAAACCAGAAGAGAAACCATGAAGATTATAACTGCATAAGGTATTCCTCCATAATTTAATTATATTTGTTATACTCGGCGAAAGAAGCCGGTGTCGGCCTCACTGAACGGTCAACGCTAGGGTGAGTAGTACAGCAAAGGAAGGAAAATGTTTCCGTTAGCACCCCCTTCCCCGTGCACAGATTCTTCTTGAAATTCGATCCCCCACCTCTTTTTTATGAAACTGACCCCAAAACTTAATTTTCAAAATCTCCTGATAAGGAAGTCGAACAGAAAGTTTCTTTTTTCTGTATAAGTGGTCACGGTGCAACAAAATAAACAGGATGTACGCCATTTACCTGCTTAGTGTGTTAGTTGCGCAGTGTTTGCAGAAAAAAAGTATTAATTTACATATTTTCCCCTGCGATGGGGGAACGATGTGCGGACACTCCGGAACGATGTGGAAGCGCTGTGCAACACTGAAAACGACGAGAGATCGATGTGGGCATACTTGTAATGTTTTGGGAACATTGAAGCGACGTGGAAAAGATGTAGAAACAGAAGAGAACGTTGTGGGAATATAGGGAACTATGTGGAAAGGATACGGAACCACTAAGCGGAACCCTTATGATGGACAGGGGTGGGACATATACGCACATAGTTGTAGTTCAACATTGCTAATATTGCATTTTCTATTACACTCATCTATTACATTTATAGCTACATATTGTAGTTCAATTTTGTACATGAATCACATGTGCAAACAAGGCAAAAACACTAGTAAACAATGTGGGAACAATTGGGAACGATGTGGAAACGATGCGAAAATGATGCGGAAATATTAAGAAGGAATCCGATGCGGGAATGATGTAGCTGCGCACGGGACAAGCTGTATTCTGTTTTTTGACAATGTCATATGGGTAGGCGTATATGATGACATGGCTTGCTCTTGAATGAAATAACTTGCTTGCTATAAGCCTATAATCTAAGTCCATACTTCCCCTGCACATTTGTCAACCATAATAATACAGAACGAATCACTCAAACTATTCGTTTTTAATGTCAGTTCTGATATCTATGAATGTTACTTATAAATCCCTTATATTGGTGCACTATGGCCTAGTAGTATTACAACACATGAATGGAATCAATCTGCAGTTTATTCCGGCCGAATCAAACAATTTCTTATGTTTGAAAGAGCCATGTCCAACTATCTAGACACTGGCAATGGGGCCCGTCCTATAGGACGGTTATGTTCCACCCCTTTGCTCCACCCCCCTCGTTCTCCTCTTTCAAAACCTGAAGCACTCCTCCACCCACCCCCCACCTTCCCTCCACGCTCGCTTACAGCCAGCAGCAAGCCGCGAGGCTAGCGAACCGCGAGTAAAGCCGCCACGCAAGTATAGCAACCACCCGTCAGCGTGCAGGCCTACAGCCCTACAACATCCCTTCACGCACCCCACCCCCACTGCACCCCCCTCCACGCCACGCTGGTGTACATGAAAATTGAATGCAGTCAGTTTTGAAATGAAAAATAAAAAGGTTTTTTCAAAAAAACAAAAAAATTCCCAATTTCACCAAAAGTGTGTAAAACTTGCATATTCCTGAAATCACCCTGAAGGCGTGATTTCAGGTTAATGAAGCTTATATCATTTGTTCATCATTATGTTGGCTTGATATTTGAGTATTGATAATCGGACTACGCACTGTTGAAACAAAATATAATCGAAAACTGAAATGACCCAAATTACGGGGTAACTTTACCCAGCTAGAGACTCTGTGAGATTAAAGAACACGTGAAGCTGATCAATAGTTTTCACTATATTTTTAAACAATGACATGTGTAGTGAGTCTACTGACTGTATTGACGCGAGTAGTAGATTTGTTCTTAACTCAAACAATGAAGTTCAGCTTTTTTGTCAGCAATATTTGTAGAAATGAGACCCGAAGGCCTAGCCATGCTATGAAAACCTGGGGGGGTGCTATATATATAGACCCATGGGAGCCGACTCTTGGGTAAACATTGACCCTTGTGTAAACATTGAACATTAAGTCAACATTGAACCTTATGCAAACTTTTGGTAGGATTGTATAGTAGGCTTCTGAACTATTGGGACTAAGTCAACTGTAGGCAGTTGTGCTGCTACTGCTTTGCATGGCCCTGCTCAGCGGGGAATTGGGCGGGGTAGAGCACGAGTATCACCACGGGCAGCAGTGGGGAACCCGTCGGTTGGATGGTT
>JAQIWG010004655.1:0-15653 GCA_034695025.1 Chamaedrilus cognettii | reverse complement strand
TTCATCATGTTCATCATGTTCATCATGTTCATCATGTTCATCATGTTCATCATGTTCATCATGTTCATCATGTTCATCATGTTCATAACGAGGCGCTGTGGTGTAGTGGCTAAGGCGTCGGACTTCGAGACCAGAGGACAAGGTTTCAAGTCCCCGCGCCGGCAATTATGAAACCATGCGTTACAGACCCTTCAGCAAGACTGTTAACACAAGTGTCGCTAGCTGCTAACCCCGTGCCATATAATTATTTATTTGGTTGGCGTCAGGAAGGGCATCTGGCCATAAAAATCTAGCTCAGCAGTCCTGATCAGGGCGGACGAAAACGTGTAAACCTGTGTGAAAAAACATCGACAATAACAGATTACACGATAAAACGGAGGTTAGTTAGTTTAAGAGATATTGAAATCGGATTAGGTTTGTGCTTATAAGTTATTGTGAACATCTGATATCATCATGATACCTCATTGGTTTTGCTGCGTTAAAATAAACAAAAATGCTGAAAGTGTCTTAATAATAGCGCCATGCCAGACAGACTCGTCGAGACTCGCTGCGTGTCGAGGAGGCTGGAGTGGATGCCTTGCTAAGCAAAGTCGCAAAGCCGCAATGTCGCAAAGTCCCAAACTGCATTTTAACTAAAATATCCGACTAAGGGTTAAACAAGAAGGTAGGCCTAAATTAATCAATGCTAACCTGTTTTCAGCCTGTGGCTTCTCTTGAACGATGGCCGCTGAGATGACGGGCGACGTTTCATACGAAACGAATTGTTTGAAAAACGCTGAAACACGCACAAAAATCGACAACTCATTAATGAAAAAACACTGTCTAGCGGTCGTGTAAGCCTTGTCTTTGAGGCTGATCTCTTGAAAGAAAACGGATTTAAACGAAAAGAACATTACAATTTTCCTGTTTTAATCGAAGTGCACCTTACCGATTAAGACCGCTTCAGTCAATCAATCAATCAATTTTGGAGAACTTACAGCTTACAGCCCTAGTTCTGATGACATGCCTTGCGCATTACAAAGGCACGTTACAGACCATTCTAGCAGTTCAAGCTACTGACATTACAGTCGCGTAGGCGCACAAAGGACGAATAGAATGCAAAGGACGAGTTAGGCTCCGCAGTGTCATGTACACTAGACTATGTGTACATATATGTACATGACTCTTTCATGGCGTTCTCTATTCGCTTCTGCATCATATCGTGGCAAAATAAATTCATGCTACCTCGTCTCAAAAACATTTTCGTCATCATAAGCTGAAACAAATTTGGAGTAAAAAATGCACAACCATCCACACGCATAAAGGCCTACTCACGATCGCGGCGATATATTACCAGAGACCAGAGCCTAATCTGTGAAGCCTTCAGATGTTCAGGAATAGGCTTTGGGGCAGATTCGTCATTATCAGGACACGCTTAGCGGATGACCCGTTTCTCTGATGGTACACATCAAAAGCGCTCCGAGCAATAAGGACCGGATTGGATAGTAAACCGCGATGGTGCGCAGATGCATACATGTATGTAGCCTAGCAATGAATGTCATATGGGTGGTAATAAGCCCATTTGATGTGACGCAGCTGATGAGAAATTGCATGGCTGCTCATCCCTTCACAAGAATAGGTTTAAAAATATCAATAGATTAGATTTGGATTTTGGAGATTATGTTATAAGCAGACTACTAACAGAATTGACAGACTACTAACAGAATTGTTAGTACAATCTCTGCACGCCGGGGAATAATGAACTGCAGCTCAAAGCTCCCCGTGCGAGTCGTAAAATTCGACTAAAGAAGGAGGAGCGGTTCTGTGTGGGTCCTTCCGCACACAACTGGACTGTAGTAGTCTGCTTATAACATAATCTCCAAAATCCAAATCTAATCTATTAATATTTTTAAACCTATTCTTGTGAAGGGATGAGCAGCTATGTACGTGATAGCTTACCACCATTTCCATTTAACGCCTGAATGCATGATAGAACGCGTTTAACGTAATGACCCTGTTTATGAATGTGAAACTGCATACAACAGGTCAAAATATCATTCACCAATGGTCATTTTTGATTAAATATTTTGACTCCAAAACGGCATACAACAGGGATTATTTTAAATGATGAGACCAATCAATCTGTTGAAACTATACAATTTGTACACTGTAGAGCAAAATGTGAAATTCGCGATCTCAAAAGTAATGAGAGAAGTAGTAGCCTAACTAACAACTAGTAACTAGGAAGTAGTAAAGTAGCAGTCGACTATAGAGTTAGAAACGTGAACCAGTCATATACAATCTGGCCTTCCACATGCTACGCTGAATGCTGCAAATCAGTGCAAGCAGTCAAGTACTGAAAATTGTATTGACATTGTGAAATATCATAGCATATCAAACTGTTACCAACCTGCAGAGCCTCCCACTCCAGTTGTGGATTCGACACGGCAGCCTGACTCCTCAGCTGCCCCCCCGGTAGACCCAACCCCCCATCCGCCTCCAAATTCCACGACCCCCGTTTCCCCTCCACCGACGAACAATTCGACCCCTTCCGCCAGGGGCTCCACTGCCCGCTCTTCCTCCTCCCCCACTCCGCCTCCTCCCCGCCGCTAACCCCCACCGGGGGCACCCTGCTCCCCCTCCTGCTACCCAGCCTCCAGAATCCCCTTCTCTCCGGACTTCGATCCGCCCACTCGCCGTGACCAATCGAAACTAGACTCCCGCTGCGTTTGGCCCTCTCCAAGGCGTCCCGACGTTTCACCGCCTTTTCCCTTCGCATCTGATCCTTGTAGAACTCCGCAAAATTGTTCACTATAATCGGAATGGGAAGGGCGATTACCAGCACGCCGCAAATGCAGCAGACTGACCCTACCAGCTTGCCCCAGTTGGTCATAGGGTAAACATCCCCATACCCGACTGTTGTCATGGTGATCGCAGCCCACCAGAAAGCGTCCGGAATGCTGCTAAACATCTTGGCGTTATCGTCTTTTTCGGCAAAGTAGGCGAGAGAGGAAAACACCAGTATCCCTATTGCGAGGAAGGTGGCCAGCAGTCCCAGCTCCTTGTAGCTCCTCTGCAGCGTGTATCCCAACGACTGGAGTCCGGTGGAATGCCGTGCGAGCTTCAGGATCCGGAGTATCCGCATGATTCGGAAGATCTGGACGACCCGCCGAACATTCTGGAACTGTTCCGTGGATTTGTTCGACTCGACAAGCATTAGGGAGATGTAGTAGGGCAGCATGGCTAACAGGTCGATGAGGTTGAGGGGCGACTTTGAAAAATTCCATTTGTTGGGGGAGGAAGCGAGACGGGAGAGGTACTCGAGGGTGAACCAGCCCACACAGGCGGCCTCGATATGGGCGAGGTGTTCGTTGTCCGTGAGGTTGCCGTGACGGTCGCGCTGTTGGAGGGTGGGGATGGTATTGAGGGTGAGGGATATGGTGGAGAGGACGATGAAGAGGACTGACGTGATGGCCAGGATCTGCCCCAAAATGCAAAGCAATTATGTTTGTATACTACGGTGAAGAAGTCACATGCTTTGCTGGAGGGTGAGTGGGGTGTTTTTCTGTAGAGTCGAGAGGGTGTTAAGGGTGATTGAGATAGTATAGAGGAATATTAAGAGGACTGGCGTGATGGCTAGGATCTGTACAGAAATACGGAATACTTGTGTTTTTTATAGTATAGTGAAGAAAAGTCATGTGTTTTTCCAGGAGCTGCGGGATTGCAGTTCAACGACGCAGAGCTAGCTTCGGAACTGACCGGAATTGGTCCTTGATCACCGCAAAGCTCACTTCAAAGGCACAACACTAGGCTTCATCTACCATCGTCTGGCACTACAGTAACCCTTGTGTGTCGCTGTGCCGCTAAACAACAATAGAAACAAATTATGAGTCTGACTTACAGATCATGTCTCATGTCAATGAGAAGTTCTACAATGTTACACCTAAAACATAGTTCCACAACGTTACACCTAAAACATAGTTTTACAATGTTACACCTAAACCGTGTGGCAGAGCACTAAAGAAGGTCCACAGAATTGCATTATTTGACCATCAAAGACCACCAGCGACCGCCACGGTGCGTGCTGCTGGTTGGAATCTATTGATAAGTCCGTGCGGCTAATGGCGCCTTCTGCACAAAGTGCCAGAGTGAAACGCCATGACAATATTTTAAGCCACACATGGCGTCGTTCCGGCGGCTAATTGGATAAGGGCTGACGGTGATTCGTGATTCCATTATCGACGCCTCAAATGAAAGCCGGCATTGCTGCCGACGATAGATCTTTGCGGCCTACGCGTAATCGTGACTCTCGCGACAAATAATGCGGTAATCGCAATGCAGTACAATACCGTTTATTCAGTCGAGTAGACTATAACGCAGACGCGCAACGCTAGTTGCGTCTAATGCGTACGTACGACGTTTTACTTCAAAGAACAGTCGACGCGTGAAAGCGTGGCCAAATTTACGAGCTTTAAGCAAGAGGTGTCAGAAAAGTTACCGCGGGGATAACGATAATAGGACACTAAGGCCGAGTTGTTCAATGGAGAGTTATTTAAACCATAGTTGAATCATCCGGGATTATTTGAATAACTCCCCAATATTGGCGTGTTATTCAAACAATCCTGGATCGAATTTGAGCAATCTGATTGGATCCTGACGTCATTTTTGTTCTATGATTATTTAAAATCCAATTGAACAACTGGGCCTAAGACTCGCAGAGATGGATTCATCAATTCAAACACACGCAATTTGTGTTTATATTCAGATCTCTGCGTTATTTATAAAGGTGTTAGTATACCTTGCTACCGATTCTTCACCCAATCACTAGATTTGATACTGAAGACCCTGGATACAGGCTAAGCTGCCGTGTCACAGCAACGCTGACAGGGCGGCAAGGATACAGCAGTGTACAGTCGGATACAAGTCATCAGAAGCTCGGTGATTGAACGTATGCCGTGGCTTTAATGCGAAGACTTCATTGCACTCTGCACCGACCAGTGGCGGGGGTAGTTTTGGGAGTTTATGGTCCCTGTGTAGACAAAGTTACCATCCGGTTCACTGCCAAGCAAAGAACCACTCCACATTCTTTAGTCCCGCTTACGACGTGCCCCGGATGCTCTGGGCGGCAAACCGATTCCTTGTTCCCCAGCTTGCATGGAATACGCACAGACGAGCGAAACATGCGCAATTAAAGGATAAAGGCATGAATCTGCCTGAAGGATTGAGCAAATTGTGACGCACTGCGGTAGCAAGGACTCATGCCTATAAACAAAATCACAAAGTACGATCTATCTTCCAAAATTTGAAGTTTTGAACACTCCGCTATTATTCAATCCAAAGCCTACTCTCAGCGTAGCTTCTCTCATACTAATGATATTATCAATACCTTAATCTCCATAATTAGCCATGCTATAAATGGTCCCTTAGTAAAAATGGCAAATCAAATTAGCCTAGCCAGCTGAATGCAATTTGAATCTCAACCAAGCCGAAAACTGCATTCCGCTAAAACTGCATAATTAGATATCACATACTGCTCAACTTCAAACTCTTGAGCATTCACAGGTGATTGCGCATAAGTGCCAAACATTAGAGCGCACAATATATTTATTGAAATTGAATTATTAAGGACTGGTACTAGCAGCAGGCTAGTGTCATATTACGAATCTATCTCCATGTAGGCCAACACTGAGCTAGTGTATGTTATTTTACTCCTTCAAACTATGTGCCTCCAGGTAAACTAGCAGTCACTAACGAGTAACGAGAATGATAGTAAGTAATCAACAAAACCATTAAATTCATTGGAGTTACTTTGTTATTTAATCACAATTCACACCTCTTTATTTACATTTCATACATCTTTATTTACATTTTCACAACGATGTTCCATAATACATCCATTCACTCTTCAGACATAGCCTATTCAATTTATATTTTCACACCTCTTTATCAATTTACATTTCACAATTCACACCTCTATTCGCTGTGTCAGTTCATCCACCAGCTGGTCCTGTCTGGTCGTCAGTTCCTCGTTCCTCACCCTCCCCTCATCCACAGCCGCCCTCAGCTCCTCGTTCACCCCCTTCAGGGCCTGGTTCTCCTGCAGCAGGACCTTGCCCAGCTCGGCAGCCAGCTCCAGGTCCCGTTCAAGGTCCCGGGCCTCCCCGCCCTCCCCCCCTCCTCCCCCCCAGACACGCTGCTTCACCACCTTGTAATTCCTCTCCATGGCTGTCATGAATGCAACGAACACCGCGGCCTAGAATGCACTATGTGGTCCATATGTAGAAGAAGTTTAATATAAATGAATCAAACTAAATTCACATAAATTTAACCGAATAAAAAACATATCACACAAATAACAAGGTACGCCAGTCAAGTGATCCAAGATAGTTAGCGCCAACTGGCAAAATGGTAAAATAATAATCAATACATTAAAATCGTTAATCGTAATGTGAAAAAAAATTCTCTTAAAAACTTTCTGCTTCTATTCGGTCCCTTTCAATTCCTTTTTAGTTTTATTAATTATAGAAATTTGTCAATAAATTCATATCTCCACGCTCCACGGCGCACACAACACTGCACTTAATCTAACCGCTGACCACTGGCGACCATGCGCACCTATCGGAGATCGACGTGAACCTTAAAGTATTCGAATTTACAATTTTACCTGAATCTTCACAGTTGGCCGATCCGTCCTTGAACTGCTGATCGGGAGTTAAGCTCTGATCCAACTGGCCATTGCTCAGCGGATCTCGATCGTATTCTGACCCATTGGCTAGCTGGTCTTCCATTCCTATACGATTTCATCGATGTACCTATGAATATCGATCACTTTCAGGCGGAGTATGGTACGAGTCAGATGCGAAACGGAACGATTATTCAATGAATGGCAGTAGGCCCTATAGATAAATCATCCGCAGTGAAATGCAGAAAAAGTCTAAGCCATAGCATACATGTAGGCCTAGTAGAATTTGCGACAGTTTTGATATATTTCTGAAGCATTCATTTTTACAAGCCTTTTCAACAGCGCCAATAAAAATTTCGGAAATATAGACGCTGTGCTAAAGTGGCACTTCTGCACCATGCGCGTCTAGAACTCGACGATGAGGAAAATCGCCCAACAGCAGAAGAAAAATGAATTGTCATAATAATCAGCTGTTTATCTTGTTTGCAATGCGACAATTTGTAACTTTTTGCAATAATTCAAACATTATTTCCATTAATTTTTGTAGTAGGCCTAATGAAATCTCTATTAAATGTTGACTTGATAATGCGTTTACATAAAATAATTTAAAAGTTCATAAACCCAATTTTTAGACAATAATATTTAAACTTTCATATACTAATTTTAAAGTTTGAAAATTTAAGTGCGCCTAGTTCAAAGGAAATTTGTAATGCATGGTAATGGAAAATTTAGCATTCAGTAGATGGACACAGGTGTTGTCTTCGCTGATGATAACTAGAATTTCTATTGGCTGTGGCAATAAATATGCAAAATGTTATAGTAACATTTTCCAAACCAACGTACCTGATTCGTGTAAAGCGCGAACTAGGTCACGCTGTTAGTTTTCGTCACCAATAACCAAAATAGCCATCGTACTTGCATCTATTCGCTCAAACAAATTGGTAATTGCACCAACTAAACATAAAAAAATCATGCCCTAACCCTGAGCTAACCCTAAACTAACCCTAAGCTAACCCTAAACTAACCCTAAACTAACCCTACACTATCCATGAGCTAACTAACCCAAAACTAAAATACCGTTCTATAAATAGAATTCCGCTGCGGTAGGCCTTCTATATGATTAACTATGGCGTGCAACGACCAATTTGTTTGAGCTTTTAGACGCCACTGCCATCATTATCAGTTCTACGACTGCATTACAGTGCATCAGCTACTCAAAAAATGGAATCTGCACCAATTAATTTGGGCTCTTGTTAATTTGTATTACAACTGTTTAAAATTTTAAAACGAAATAAGCAAAGCGAAACCCTAACCGAAACCCCAACCTTGCACAAAACTAAACGCAGCTATACCATTGAGGTCTTATTATTATCGTGCTAGCCCCAACGCTGCGCTGGGGCTAGCACGATAGGGTAGGGCTGCGTTTGGTTTTGTGCAAGGTTGGGGTTTGGGTTTGGGTTTGCTTATTTCATTTTCAAATTTTCACCAGTTGAAATAACTGAGAATAATCTAACCATAATCCAAATTTGAACTTTGTTTAATTAGAACAATAACGTCGAATTCTTACACGCGGTATGGTATGCAAATTAGCAAGAGCCAAGATGACTTGGCGCAGATATTATTCTCGGCTGCTCGCGCAGCCTGCTGCTGCAGCAGAGCAGATTGATTGCTGCCGTCAATTTGAGCCATAGTTCTATTATTCAATTTTCACAGGTTTTCTTCACTAATTGTGTGCCTAATTGTTCGAATAATTAGGTAATGCATGTGTTGGATGAAAGCCCTTGCTAATATTATAAGCACGTCACTAGCGTGAACTTACTTCGCGGTATTTACTTGCAGCGGTGCTGATAGTTCAAGGCTGCAAGCTGCTGAATCTAATGTTTACAATAATAGCATAGAAGACCTTGACGATTAGATGCAATGAAACAATAAAATTTTCGATGAAAATGAATGAATTGATTGAAATGCAATATGGTAGAAATAGCGCAGTTTTTACCTCACGATATACAGCTTAATTTTGTTGTTTTGATTTGAGTTAGCCTAATATCAATAATATAGGCCTAATATCGAGTAGGCCTAATTAGGATCGTTGCTTTTTTGGGCCGCTCGAATACCGTTATACATGTCTCAGGACTAGACTAAGTGAGCGTGGCATCAATGCATTTACGACTAAGGCGTTCAGAAAAGTGCAATCGCGTTGTTGACTTTTTGGTTTTTTTCCAATTCCCGAAACGTTTTTGAGAAATCTGCAACTTGCAGCTTTATCGAATTCCGTAGTTTTGTCGCATTTTTTCCTAATAATTATGAAAAAATCCACGCCTAAATATCGGTAAATTGTGAAATTATTTCACAATTTACCGATATTTAGGGGTGGATTACAAGGTCGTATTCCGGGTTTGGCTACAATAGCACCTCGCTTTCCGTAAGTCTTATCAATTCAGTGGATGCTGAGTGGGATTTTAACTGCTAGAACATAGTTAGCGTCGAGAGGCATAATCTCACAGATAAAAACTCAAAGAACTCGTAAAGCTGTGCTGTAATGCATATAGGTCGATGCAGACAATGACACAGATCAATAAAATCAAGACATCTGACATTCCTGCAATGATGTTGAAGCAGTTCTCTATGGATAAAAATGAAGTTTTCATGCATTGCATCAGTGCACAAATTTGCTGCAATTTGCACTCAGAAAAGTCAGAACGTTTGGAATTGGCATAAAAAAAAATTGCTGCACTTTTCTGCAGCCCTTACAGATTATGACTAGTTACATAGAATTATAAAACCTACCGGTTGCAGTATGTACAGTTAATTATGAATATAACTAATATTGGAAGAACAATGTGGGTCATGAAAAACGAATGAATTCATCCGAAGCTTGAGTCCGCCGATCAGCGATCATTTGTGAGGTTTGTACACATTCATTAGGTCTATTGTAATAATATTTGCACGTAGGACTCAGGATACGAGTAGTTGGCTACATGGACATCGCAACGTTTCATGAATTTCTTCAGATTTTCTTCAACTAACTGGAGCTGTTTAGAAAACTTGTCGTAACATTTCGTTAATTTCTTCCACAATCCACCCAGCCAAAGTAGCCAGCGAGCGAGACTGCGTGCCAACCAAATCTGTCCGGTGCCTGCTTCCGTGTTGCATTCAGTACTGAAGGGCTTCAGGTCATTCAGGGTTTATATAGCAAGCAGTACTTTTGGATTAATTCAAGATGCTTAATTTTGAAATTCAAAAATGTATGTTTACTTTTAAATTTATTTTATAAAGATTTTTGCAGGGAGGCGGACCTTTTTACGCCCTATCTACAGTTCTAGTTTTCCAGTCCGTTCTACCTCGCGACGGGGGGTGGGGGGGGGGTGCTGACAGAATTTTGTTGAGCCATTCTCAACAGTCATTTTTCACTTTTCCCCCTATATCACAGCATGTCCGACCAAGCAAGAGGCAAAGGCTTTACCTTACACAGAGCTGGGGGGGGCAAAGGCTTAATTTGCACAAAGAGCAGGGGGGGCAAGCTCATTAGCTAATAATAACTTCTGGGAGCAGGGGGGCAGACCTTCCCAGCAGGGGGGGCACTGCCTCCCCTGCCCTCCCTCACGCTACAGGCCTGCGCTTGTGTAGTTTGTAATCAAAGTTGGTCCTATTCTGCTTTCTTCTTCTGCACGCCTGAGTTAATTTCAAAATATTTCTTGCTGCTTTATAAAATCAAAGTTTTTGAGAATTGCAATTTTTGAATGAATTGGGCTTTTTTATCTGACACAAAGAAAGCATTGACCAACCTGCAAACTTCCCCAACTTGTTACATTGAGCCTCACCGTTAGATTTGCCATATCAAGATGACCATACAGTGTTTGTAAAAGAAAGTTCTATGCAGTTGGAATACAAAGAATGATTGATTTCAAGCTTAGCGTATTGCACATAATCATGGCACCGCAAGATGGCGTGTCAGGGTGTCTTAATCTGACATCACTTCATCATGTGTGGCCCATACATTACAATATCGGATTGGTTATATTGTATCGCCTAGTAGTGCTTCGTGTTCTACTTGAGGACCTTTGATTCCCACTTCAATGCAGATCTACAGTATGTATAGCGCAGAGTGACGTTTGCTGCGGTAAACATGCGCTGCAATGTTTAGAGTTGGCTGTAAATAGATCGAATCCGATCAGCTTTGATTTTCTCGCTAAGTAAGCTTATAATTATCACTGCGTATCGCAGACACCACTGAAACACTAACACCGCCACCCAGCTGGACTTTGTCCGCAATGCTTTGCCTCTCCCACTGAAAGTGTCATGGTGGGGGTGTTGTGAATTGTTTCTAAATTCTGAGGTGATGAATGATAACAAATGTAAGAAAATGCTAAGTTTTGAATATTGATTCCTGCTCTCTGTTTAATAATTTCAAGGGAGCAATATACTATTAGAGTAGAATTTTGTCCACACTGCCCTGTTCCGTTGTGCAAACGAACAAGATGTGATTTTACTTTCAAACTAATTTGGTACACACTACCGATTTGGTACATCTAATTTATTTTAAAATCAAAAATCAGTTACGGTTTACCTTAAAAACCCTGTCGGATGATTTTCATAACTTCAATGTGTGTTTGCGATTGTGTTTCCCGAGGTATCTCCCCCTGCAGGTCGGGAAACAAAGAATAGACTTGCAGCCCAGAGCTCCCCAGGCGAGTCGTAAAAGACGTCTAAAAGAGGGGGGAGCGGTTATGTGGCGGCCCTTTTACACAGAACCGGACTGTAATAGTCTTTGTTACTACACACGGTCCTTTTAACTATTTAATCCCTGCCTATTATGATATAAAGCATGACGTTTGCACCTGACTATGCTGGCAGCTGGAGGCCTCACAAAACCTGACGGTTTTGGCATGATCGTCGCCAGTCGGGCATTCTTTAGAACGGGTCCGATTTTGGATCATTATGATTTTTTTTACATGATCCCCATGATATGTAGGTCAAAAGTGAGGCGGGATTTTCTTGCAAAATGAAAAATCTATTTAGAAAAAAATAGAAAACAATTTTTTTTTTAAAAACCTCTGAAAATTCTTTTTAAAATCAGGCACATTCCTCATAATGCATACTTTAAATTTAATCTCCGGGCCACGTCCGATTTAATTAACTTTGAAGGGTTTTGTCAGCGTTAATTAAGTTTTAAAGGGATTTTGCGACTTTCAATTTAATCAATTAAATATTCTATTCGGTAGCTACCGGTCGCTACCGGATTTGTTTCAAAACATTTTTGAAACGTTCAATTCTGCTTTCGGCAGCTACCAAGAGAAGCCTATGAATGACTGCGTAATGAATCCAGCTCGGCCGGCCTCGTTTTTGAGGCCGCTTGGGGGGATAGGTAGTTAAGGGGTTAAACAACAACCCCACCGTTGTCAGGTAATTGACACCGCAAGCCTTCCCATAGCTGAGTATTTGATACAAATTGCTGCAGGCTCGTGTGGCAGAACTCGTGTTACATTGTTTGAATCATGAGTTCGATCTGCTTGATGTAGTACTATTGACAGTCAGTTACCCTATTATGTACGCTTGCTCCATTACTTTAAAATTTTAATGTATCAACCCGCTTCCATAATTTGATTATTTTGAATTTACATAAACTGAAATAATAATTCAATAATAAAATGAATTTAATTAAACTACACCGCAGTGAGGCGCTGTTGTGTGGTGATTAAGGCGTCGGACTTCGAGTCCAGAGGACCAGGGTTCAAGTCCCTGCGCCTGCAACTATGAAACCATGCTTTACAGGCCCTTCAGCAAGGCTGTCAAACGCACGAGTGTCACTACCCGCTGACTCCATGCCAGATAAATATTTATTTGATTGGCGTCAGGTAGGGCATCCGGCCGTAAAAACCAAGCTCCAGCAGTCTTGATCAGGGCGAAAACGTGTAAACTTGTGTGAAGGCATGGACATTAACAGATTACACGATAGGAAGGAGATTAGTCTTAAATGAGAAACGATAACCCTATTATAATTGTATGATATATGATATATATGATATATATTATTATATATATGTTATTAAATTATTATATATATTATATATATATCGTTTATTATATATATATATAATATATATTTATTATTATATTATATGATATATATATATTATATGATAATTCTGGATTAAATGAGTTTCTAGAGTACACAGCATAAATTGTGCTGAAGATTTTAGAAGAGCAATATTACTGTCTTCAATTTTTTCTAAGGCTTCAGTTTTTCTGGGCATTGTGTATAAATGGAATATTATAGATCCATCGATTGATGCGATCAGCTGCACATTAATGGCTAATATTGCTCAATGGGGAACAGGACTTGTGCTGGACAGCTAGCGTAGCGTCGGTGCAGCTAGGTCGGTCTGTTTGCAAGGAACGGGACAGGATGAATGGAGCCGTGGGGATCTGCAGCGCGCACCACTTTTTAACCCCAGCTTTGAACTGGATGTGTGGAAATGTGCAACCTCTCGCGAGCCGGATAACAAAGAATTGGCTTGAAGCGCAGAGTTCCCCGAGTCCTGAGTCCTGAAAGGCGACTAAAGAGGGGTAGCGGTTCTATGCAGCTCTCTTGCACAGAACCTGACGGCAATACTCTTCGTTACTACACACGACCCTTACTCCACAAGTCCCATTGCCCTCGCTCAATGATATTATGATAATAGGATACTGTGGCTGATCTGGCTATAGATGTGTTCATCGCATGCAATAAAGATCCTAATGTATGCGAGTGGATTTCTGCGAATCTACCCAAGGTAGCCCCTAATAATAGGCTATTCAATAATTTATTTGTTTTTTATTGGAATGAGAGATGTGGTAATAGCGTGTCGATGTATAATTATAGCGGTAGTTGCAGTTACAAGTATCATCCAAGTGTCACTATTCTATGTTGTATAGTTGTAATTTTGCATGAACTTCTACGGGTGTGCTGTGCGTAGCTTGACATAAAAATTAGTTAGATTCTGAGTTGGGCTATCTCGTGCAACTTGCTATGACTCTGCAGTCTGTATTCAATTGTTAATTGTATCCAAAATTGGAGTATGTTGTCGATTTTCAATCAAATACAGGCTCGTGTGCCAACTACATGTGTGAGAAACTTTCTCACTTGTCATAAAATCAGCCCGTGGCTTGTTACTCAGTTATTCATTAGCTAATTTAGTAATCAGTCTCAAAATGGCTGCAAGTGCGGCTAACACCCATTATTGACTGCACTCAGTGCACTGCTGTTTGTGTCAGTCAGTTAAATGTTGGGGAGGGCTATTAACGTTATCCTGGTGATATCTTATATTCCCTACAATTTGTACACTCCCCACCTTAAAATAAGTTCTTTTTGATCTGCAACCTATTCCTCCACATCTCCAGCCACTTTTCGATCCTCTGTGGCCGTTGATCCCCTTAAACGGTCGCAGTTGCCAAGAAGCTATTTGTCTAATGACCCCCTCCCCCAGACCCCAGTGAGATCGTTGTTTAGTTTCTGAAGCGTCGAGCTATAGCTCGCGGTAGGTGTCGCGGCCTTGAGGAGGGACGCAGCTGTTGCGCGCCGCGCCGACTTGTTGACGTTGACGCCTCGCGTTTCAACAGCCTTCTGCGGCTTTCTGTCGCAACCTGCTTCACTCTGATTTATGTCCCAGCTTGGAGCACTGGTGTTTTGAAGTAGGACAGCAAAAGTTGACACGATTAAGTTTTTTGTCAAATCTTTTTTTTCTATACTGGGCAAGTGTCTTAATTATAGCTGGTCGTTTGTGTTGTCTATTGTGCGCAGTGCTTTAAAGACGATCTTTCGAGTCTATGCAGTGCAGTGTAAACATGTCCTAGTCGTCTATCCGTTGAAACTATCTCGTTAATTGACATTTCATCTTCTATTTTGCTGATTTTTAGTTATTTTGTGTGGTAATTCTAACTATTAGATTCTTGAGATACTTGCAAAGTGGTTAAGTGCAAGCAAGATTGGAGGAAGTGGGATGTGGATTCAAATCCACTGCGGGACAGAAATAGTGACTCGTATTGTATTGTTAAATGCGCCTAACATGTACTTGTTTTAGTTAATGCTAGTAATTAGTCAAGATTTGTTGTCGTACACTATTTGTAGTCTATTTGTTTTGACACCTTTTTCGTGCAATTTTATTAAAATTATGATCGACACCTTTAATTAATCAATGTCGCCCAGATGTTATTTCGTCCATGGCTAATTATGTTTCTAAATAGTTCAGTTCCGCAGTTAGCTCAGATGCATGTAGCCTAGAATCTCAAGATCTGGGATGAGAAGGCCAATTCAATTGTGTGCTCCAGTCTATGTATCAATAGGTGGTGTTCTGCGATATCGGCCAAATTAAATTTGCACTTCAATCGGCACTTAAACACTTTAATTAGCTATAATTAGGTAAGATGCTTGCTAGCTGGAACTGTTTTCCTTCACTTCTTAGCAGTATGCGCCCAACAACCTACGTTAGGTCTATATTTAGGTCATCCAAAGTTTTATTAAGTCTACGCAGTTAATGCAGGCTACTGAGCATATATTGTTAAATATAAGCTGAAGTTGAGGGAAGAAAAACAGCTTCAGCTATCAACCAGGTTAACTAATTATCTAGCTAACTACCTCTTGTTACCCAACTGTAGCTCAATGAAGTGTCTAAGTGCAGATTTGCTGTGATTTTTTTGAGGGTATTTCTAAGATTGCCCTGCTTTTCATTTAAATATTTCTTAATCCTGGAGCTCTAACACTTACAGTGTGCATTGCTGACTTTGTAGTTGCTTATGAATTAATTAAAAGATTTAATTGAATGATACGTACTACATGTGTAGTGTGCACAGTTGTGTAGCCTGGAAATAGCACACGCTAGTAGGCACATAAAATAGCACACGCTAGTAGGCACATAAAATAGCACACGCTAGTAGGCACATAAAATAGCACACGCTAGTAGGGACATAAAATAGCACACGCTAGTAGGGACATAAAATAGCACACGCTAGTAGG
>JAQIWG010004654.1:0-15654 GCA_034695025.1 Chamaedrilus cognettii | reverse complement strand
CCCCTGACGAAGATGCATGGACCATGGACTCAAACTACAAGCAATAAAGCCAAACTGTAATATTTTGTTATTTTCGTATTCTTGTAGAGTAACAAAAATTTGGAATGGCCTGTCACCAAATACGGTATATGCATCCACTCTTGGCTCGTTCAAGCATTTTCTATCTGAAGAAAATTAATCTGATGCATTGCAATTAAAATATGACATATTTTGAAATGAACGGACTATGTGTAATATAATCATAAATACACTGAGACTATAATGCAACTTTGCACTATCATTACTTTGAGTTATTATTATTTAATTATTTATTTATTTGCTTGTTTTTTTATATGCTATTCTTCAAGAAAGTCATGTATCTACATTAATACTGTTGATGTTTACTGCTATCTAACTGTCAATAATAAAATAGGTGACATTTTGGTGTTCGGAGAGGAATCTGGCATTTCATTAATTGTGGTGTACATTGTAAAGTCATAATTTAATTGCATGTTGATAACGTGTGTACATTGTGTGTTTGATGAATAAATCAAATTTAATTTAATTGAAATTGAATATAAAAAAATTAACTCTAAATTTACACAATGTACTACTTCACAGCTCCACGTTTAGAATTTCTGAAAAATAATGAAGATCCCGAGGTTTTTTGTTTTTTTTGTATTTTAGGGACCGTGTGTAGCACACACGGGCTACACAGTCCGGTTCTGTGCTAGGAAGTCCGCACAGAACCGCTTCCCCTTTTTTAGTCGTCTTTTACGACTCGCCCTAGGAGCTCTGGGCTGCAAGCCAATTCTTAGTTCCCGGCCTGCAGGGGGATCCCGAGGCAAATCAATATGTTGTTCCACTATCGTCGCAGCCATATAAAATTATAACTCGATCAGCCTAGGCTGCACTGGGTACCATGTCTCTGTTGTCCGCAGTGGCGTGGCAGGGGACCAAGTCTGTGCGCCCCCCCCCCCCCCCCCCAATGACTTTTTTGTGAGAAACACGCGAGCGGGAGGGGAGAGTGCTGGCTTTTTCTTTAATTTTTCTTTCTGGTGCAGAACTTAAGAACGACAGGGAGTGGGGCGGGGGGGCTGGTACGGAGATATTGTCACAAGGTTACTATGTCAAAGCGAAGGCTCTTCTCGGGGGGGGGGGATTTTGTACACTCCTTCGATGCTTCTTTCCACGCTCTAAGCTTATTACGTCAAAAAGATCAACATTTTAGGGCTCTGAAATTTTCTATGTCAAAATAAATCTATTTTTGCGCCCATTGCTCCCGCCCGCCCCCCTACCCAGCTCCCGGGCTGGCCTCCCTGTTACGTTGTTTGTTTACAAATTAGATAACGCAGAAAAACGTTTTTTTAGCCCACACACGTATCCCACCTAACGCTTACCACCCACTTTAAAAGCGTTATCTAATTTGTGAACGACTCGTACTCCGTGCAGAGAAGATGAAAGCGTCTGGTTGCTGCCACGAAAATAGAATGCAATGTGGTGCATTGCATAGAAAAAGCATTCGGGCAGTGATGTTGTATTATGAATAATATTATTGGAAACAATGAAGTGTCCAGGTGTATAAATCAAAATGTTGTTACACAATAAACTGTGATGCACTGGCACAATTAGTATTAGTGGCGACCTATGCACCGTGCATTGTCTTTTTTTCTGGATAGAATACATGTGTGTGAAACACCGCCTTGACAACTGTCTTTGGTGCTTGTTTGTAGGTGTCAAGCACCCCAGCTACAGCTCCATCTGGTGCTTGTTTGTAGGTACATATTATGTGTCAAGCACCCCCGCTACAGCTCCCTCTGGTGCTTGATTGTAGGTACATATGTGTCAAGCACCCCCGCTACAGCTCCGTTTGGTGCAGTCTCGCTCGCGCCAAGCTGACCCTTCTCCTAGTTTCCCTCCTAACCGTCCTCATCTGCATACCAAACTTTGTCTCCATCACCGTTCAGCAGGTCCCTGACAACAACGGCACGGCGTGGGCGGTGGCCTTCAAGGAAGCCACGCCCACTGATCAAGCCGTCAAAAGTCTCAACTTCTGGATCCAGGTAAGACGTTAGGCTAATTAGTATCGTCAGTTTTATAGCTATTATTATTCACACCAACGCAGCGCTCACTCTAATGGTTTCAACTGGACACATAATTGTTCCGATCTGATAATATATCGTTAATATCATCCTCACCAACGCTACTATAATTCAAAATCCCTCTCGTCGCCTCTAGACAGTCCTAAATGCATCTATTTAATACTTCTGCGTGGTTGCTTAGCTTCACGAGAGGTAGGGTATTTATAAATAAATAAATAAAATGCCGTAATGCGAAGTCAGCCGGAGCGTGGCCTGACAGAGGACCGTGTCCTTCTGTTTTCCAGATCTGGGGCTTGTTTCTCAGAACTTCCCTAACTTTAAGCCTAGACTTAGACTTTTAACTTTAAGCCTTGTCTTTATTTTGAGAAATAGGCCCTTGTGCTCTGAATGGTACACGCAAACCAGCAAAGCAGCTTGTCTAGGCTTGAACTTTGATGAACGGTTGTGTTGAGATCTGACACAATAGAAGTCGAGCCTAGGCCGAATGATGATGAAATCTGTCAACCAACGATCCAAGTTCAATTTGATATGCCTTGAAGGCTATGCTCTAAACTAGTTTTAACTCATCTGAAGGCGTGTGAAAACATGAGCATTAGCGGATTAGAATACCAAAAATGCTGTTAGTTAATTAAGTTTGTTATCGTTGTTATTGTTGTTGCTGCAGGCAGTGCTGGTTAAGCGCTCTGCTCGTTCATATTGTTTTATTATTATTTATTATCATTTCTTATTGTTGTTGCTCCAGGCCGTGCTGGTTAAGATCGTCCCCTGTACAGTCCTCACGCTGCTCAGCATGTTGCTCGTTCATATTGTTTTTATATTATTTATTATTATTTGTTTTTGTTGTTGCTCCAGGCCGTGCTGGTTAAGATCGTCCCCTGCACGGCCCTCACGCTGCTCAGCGTCCTGCTCGTCCAGACGATGAAGCAAGCAGAGAAGCGTCGACAGAAACTCAGAGGCGCCTCACGGGCCCCCAAGGTGTGACACTCGCATGCATTCTTTGTCTTCATCATATTCTTGTTTTACATCTTGATCTGAAGTAACTAGCATTTCCCCATGCATCGTTGGTGATACATAATTTCTGGGATTATTGACCAGATATCTTCGATATCATGCCACTACTAAGTTATTTCATGGTGCTTTGAAATTAGGTCCCAGATTATGACATCGTCCAACCAATCAGCGCAGTGAGAAATAGGTCTAAGATCTGCTACATGCCAGGTGATTGGCTGCGGAGATATACTCGCAAATTTCTTAATTGTTCAAATAGCGTTAGATTGAGAAATTGGGTACAAAACTGGATTTTGTGTGCGATTTGTGCGATCAAACTAACCATGTTGTTTAAAAGGTCTCTGCTTTTCACTGAATAGGCCTACACTGTTTTTGGGACAACCCTAACCGAGATGGTTACAGACTGGGCTTAAATGTTGCAGTCTTACTATGAAAAACGTCAAATTTCTGAAATGAAAAAATGAGATTAAACCACAAACGATACCAATGAACCAAATAAGTTTACCGCAATTAAACCACAAAGTACAATTACAATACAAAATTGAAATAGCATATTGCAGTGTTGACAATGACAACAAAGTCAATCACAGTATTCCTGATTCTGCCGCTCCGCTCACTATTAATTTAACATTTATTGCTCGCCTAAATTATTCGGATGTAAAGCTGCCTAGAATTTTCCAATACTTGTTTTGCGCTATAGCAAGTTAGCTTGTGTCTGTTTTTCGTTACGATCATATTTGCCTATAACACATTATTCAGATTGCGAGGCGCCCTAGACTTGTTATGACGCTATCGCAGTTAGCCCGTGTGCGCTAATTATTACCTCAATGATATTCTGTATCCTGATTCCTAAAGGCGACACAGTGCGACGAGGAAGAAAAGGACCTCAAGCCCGCGCTCGCCACTGGTTCAGCGCCAGGGGGCGGCAGCGCCTCCAAGGACCCGCGTAAGACAAACCGCACGACGCGCATGCTGCTCGTGGTCGTCGTGCTCTTCCTGGTCACAGAGCTGCCCCAGGGTGTCCTCAACCTGCTCAGCGGCGTTCTGAAGCCCAGCTTCGTCACAGAGGTGAGTGGGATACGTGGGGGTGGGGTACGGGGTGGGGTGGGGTGATGGGGTACAGGGTGGGAGGGTGGAGGGGGGATCGTAGCATTACGCATTAAAATTAATGAAGAATGCGAAATATCACCTAGTAATCGTATATATTTTTTATATGGAGAGCGTATATATATTTACGTACATAATCGTAGAGTTATATATCACTAGGAATGATGTTGTAAAATAAAATTATATATAAATAAGCTCCAAGTACATATCCCGCAGGTGTACACTCCGCTGGGAGATCTGCTTGATATCGTCACGCTGGTCAACAGCGCGATCAACTTTGTCCTCTACTGCGCCATGAGCAGGCAGTTCCGCGAGACCTTCGTCAGCGTTGTGCTTGCCTGCTGCTGCATGACGTCACCCTGCTCACGTGACGCGCTGCAGCCAATGGCCGCCGCCGTATGAGCAGCTGGGAGATTATCAAAGATTTGACAGATGGAAGAACAAGCCAGTAGAGGCGGTGATATGATGTAGCCTAGCTTTCATGTATTTATGATATTTGCGTGTTGATTAGATAATTTGCTAAATGAGGTAACACTACGCGAGGGTACAATAATCCAACGCATGCGTCGTGATTTCGTGCAGGCACCGAAAAAATAAAAGCAAAATGACGTCAACGAAATCGATGTTATTTCGCCGCTTGGATGTTTTTCTGCGTATGCATGAAATCATGCTTTCATGTTAAGTTGGATTTGGCCCTTAGGCCTACCTTAGCGCTCAAGTAATCGGAATAGTATGCCAAGGATTATGTATATATAGGTATAAACGTGTGACGTCATAAACTTTCTTGCGCGTGTCATGACGTGACGTCACGCGTTTCAGCTGGAAGCGTGTATAGGCAAGGTAATATACTAAGGTTGAGGGCCAGCGCGCTTGCTGCTTACTGCATTGCCATGCGTTAGCACTAGCAAAGAGCAAATTTTTGGAACTGATAATTATTGTTACCTATGTCATTATTTTTATCCATTTAAATGGTATTAATAGTAGGCCCTAACGAGCTCAAGGTGCAAATATAGTTGAGAGATTCTGTAGTCGTAGCATATTCCATCAGAAGTTAAAGAGGTTCATGCAGGTCATTCAGTTCAATGAACTGTGTGCAGGTGCCGTCTGTCTGTCTGATCATTATTCTTGAAGCAAATCTAGCGTTTGCGACAACTGATATCGCTCATTATGATAGTGCAAGGAATCTCTTGTTTCTGGTTTGAGAAATTAGCGACTCTAGTCTTGTCTTGCCTAATGATATCACTGTACCGATAGTTCAGATAATGAACACTACGTGTACGTGCAGGTCGAATAGTTATAAGGGTTGTCTTTGTAGCCCTGATTAACTTAGAATTAGCCCAATTGTTTGCAGACTGTATAAATTGTAGTAGACCGTCGCAACTCATTCGCATCGCAGGCTCGCAACGGCAGCCTGTTTTAATCATCGCTGATGTCAGTTCTGCTTGAATGCTCTATTCTCTATTTTCGCCACGACATGCCTTTTCAAAGCATCCAAATTACTGGCTTCAACACCTCCAATAATGAACTGCATGAAGACCTATAGTCTACGATTGAAACCTCACATTTGTTATAGGATTTCACCCCTGCAGGTCGGGGAACAAGGAATTGACCTGCAGCCCAGAGCTCCTCGGGCGAGTCGCAAAGGACGATCTAAGAGGGAGAGCGTTTCTGTGCTTGATAAAGCCGAGGCCGTGGTACAGAACCGGGCTGTATTTATTACAGTCTTCGTTACTACACATGCAGGGGAAGAAGAACACCTTAGTTGTATAGGCACTATAGGCTTAATTACATTACAATATTCGGCGCTTCTGCATCTAAATGTAAACAATATCAATTTTGTCTTAATTTGACATTATAAATTATTACGAGACGAGAAGACGCTGATGCAATTGTCGAATCCGTGAAGCGACAAGCTTTTGTATTTCATTGTGATGAGACGATCAATCGGACAATACAGCCTAGCCTAGGGCCTGTAATTAGATTGAGTATCCGCATCGATGCAGCGGCGGCGGCGACCAAGTGCTCGGGGCCTCGGGGGTGCAGGTGGACATTGGCACACTCACCGATCTCGGAACTTGAATACTACACACTTCCGACTCGGAAGTGTGTAGTATTCATGCCTGACTAGTGACTGCTATTAGCTAGACTCATCCCTTGTTCCTGTCATTCCCCTCCACTTGCAGCCAGTGGAGGGAGGGGCTTATTGTGTCGATGTTGAAAAATGACAAAACGCGACTCCATTATTTTTATTTTTATACTTAGCTTAGACGACGACTCAGATTATATTGAAGTGAAAACCTATGACTTCTGCTTCCCTGCGCCCCCTTCGCGATTGTGAGGTATGGGCGGTAAGGGAAAGAACAAAAACGTTTCGTCAGCATAAGCCTATACTCCCGCAACCCCTAAAACTGAAAATTGGTGTTCTGAAGTCGAGGAACACCGCAAAAACAACTCTCAATCACAATTTTTGAACACATTTTTGAATTGTGCTTGTTGGTAATTTTCTGCGTTTTTACTCGCAGTTTTTTTAGGCAGAAAAATATTTTGGCTTTTCAGCAGCCGACTTTTTCCAAAACAGTCAGTGGCAACACTGGTCACGTGCGACAACAAACATGGCGGCCAAGCGGACGAAAGAAATACACGGCGAACGCTCGGTGGATGCCCGGGAGTGTTCGGGGGAGAGTCCGGCGTCCTTGGACGAGACAGGGGACCGAGGGGAGCCGATGATTCCTCTCCCTGAGCCTCTTGATTGGGCCGGGGGGGAACGCCTAGAGGAAGAGTGGACGACGGAGCAGAGGTTTGCGCTGATCGAGGGAATGCGGCGGTGTCCGGCGCTGTGGGACAGCGCCAGTTCGGACTACAAGAACCGCGACGTGCGCCAGATGGCCCTGGCAGAGATCGGACGCACCCTCAACAAATCAGGTATGAGGCTGGTTTACCGACAGGGTCAGGTTCTGTGACCACTGCTTTGGCATATAAGTTGTCCATCTTTTTGGCTCACCCATCTGGTTGCCTGTGCAGTCTGTCAACTAATACTCCTCTTACCAGCTTGTAAGTGTATTTTAAATGATTGAATGATGTTATGCTTGGCACTGAAACTGGGTAAATAACCTGTGTGTGCAGTATTCAAGCAGTGATGCAAAAATGTGTGAGCTATCAGCCCTGACTAACTATTGAGGTTGTTTATATCATTTTCACGACCGTAATTAATAACTTCATATTTTTATAATGTTTATAATGTTCATGCTTAGAGGGTGACAGTTAACCATTAAAAGGAGCATAGAATGATAGAATGAATAGAATTAGTTATGGCTTGACCCATTGCTAATTTTGTCAATATACTCTGCTTGCTATTGAACTTGCTATTTGCTTGCGTCGAAGTGTTTTATTTAGGCTTTACACGCGTCTCGGGTCAAACGGTATAGGAGAACTGGTGGAACTAATGAATGCCTGTTATTTCAGAGCCGGAGTGCCTGAAGGCGTGGAACACGCTGCGCTCCTCCTGTGCCCGAGAGCTCAACAAGGTCGGACAGTTCGGGGGCGGAAAGAAGAAAAAGTGGCAGTTTCTCGATGCCATGTCGTTCTTGCATGACGTGATCACCCTGCGTCGCGCGTCCAGTGGCATAGTATGCTTCCTGTTTCTATTTAGATTAGATGTTTCGCACAATGATCTAAAATACAGTTCAGTTTGACTAAGGGGTATGCACGCAGGGTCTGATCTGGGTCTTGCAAAAAATTTGCCAAAAATTTGCTTAAAGAATTCTTTGTTGCCGGGCTATACTTTTTTCGCCAAATTTTTGCACAGTTGTCCCTTTGGGTGCTCTGGAATATATAAAATTATCGCTCTGTTCATCACCATAAAGCCAGTAATTGAGCCTCTATGAACAAAGGATCAATAGAAACTTCGCCAAAGGCTTTCGCCAAAAGGAAAAGAAATTCGTCAACTGTTTGAATTTTTTTTCGCAACTGGGAGATCAAGCCCTGGTTGAGGATCATATTTAGTTGAAGGTCATACTTAGTTGAGGATCATATTTAGTTGAGGATCATATATCAGTTGAGGATCATATATAGTTGAGAATCATACTTAGTCGAGGATCATATATAGTTGAGGATCATATATAATTGAGGATCATATATAGGTTCATCATATATAGTTCAGGATCATGCTTAGTTGAGGATCATATTTAGTTGAGGATCATATTTAGTTGAGGATCATATTTAGTTGAGGATCATGCTTAGTTGAGGATCATATTTAATTGAGGATCATACTTAGTTGAGGATCATATTTCGTTGAGGATCATATTTCGTTGAGGATAATATTTAGTTGAGGATCATGCTTAGTGGAGGATCATACTTAGTTGAGGATCATACTTAGTTGAGGATCATACTTAGTTGAATTCAGACTTAATTGAGAACAGGGCCTGATCTGGATCTTAATAATAATTAGCCAAAAGAAATCTTTTTTGCAAGATTGTACTTTTTTTCACCACCAAATTTGTTGCACAGTTGTTCCCTTCGGGTGCACTATGATACATGAAATTATTGCTCTGTTCATCACCATAAAGCCAGTAATTGAGCTTCTAAGAATGAGGGATCAATAAAAACTTTGCCAAGGGCTTTTGCAAAACGGAAAAAAAATCACCAACTGCCCAAAAAATTATTTTTTTATGATTCTGGCGACTGTCAGATCAAGCCCTGTATATATGTATTGTATATGGTAGGCCTGCACAGAAGTTGTGTATATATATGCTGCATTTACAAAGCTTTATTATTTGAACGTTTACACCATATTGTGAATTTTTGAAAGTTTTTTCTCATGGTACGTGAAGTTTATATCGAATGAATAATAATATGTCGTTAAATGATTTTGTGTATGCATTTCAGTTATTTTCTACCGGTACCTTCTCACCGCAAGCATTTGCCCGCTCTAGTTGCTACGACGATATTGCCCCCTTCAACGACACTAATTCCTATGATGATTCCTTCAGCGATCCTACGACCTCGTCTCTGCATAGCTCTCGGGTTGGTTGCACGGTGACCCACTCTGGCGCTGCATCAACCCTGGGCAAGCGTTTGAAGGTCGAGGTCGGACTGGAACACAGCAAGAAACATCGCAGGGACGTACACTGCGTGGAATTATACGATCAAGAACTGCTCAGTCGTAATTCCGCCATTGCTTCGTCTTTCCCCGAGGGTGTATCGTCCACCGGTAACCCACCGACGCCACGTTCGGGTCAGTCGGAAGAGTCTACTGGGTACTCCATTCAGCGCGATGCTAGTGGAAAGTGTGGCGGTGCGCCGGCCTGCTCTGAGAGCCGCGGGGTCGTGAGTGACTCGTGCGAGCGGTTTGGGCGCTACATCGCGAGCTGTCTGAGCGAGATGCCAGCAAGGCAGCGAGCACACGCACAGCTCAGGATGCAGGAGGTGCTCTATCACATGACGGTCGATAATGAACAGCGGGTCGGTGATGGGAACTTAGACTAAACGGTGAGAAATGTAGCCCTGTCGCATTTGGCAAGCATTGATGAAGCTCGCTTGTGTTAAGTCTTAGGCCGAGTTTTTCCATCGAGTGTTAAAATTAAACCCGAGGTTTCATGACGTCATCACACAGATTCAGCAAACTGAAAGCTTTATCGAGAATTTGTTTAACACCATGTGATTGGTTATACAGATATAAGTCTTATATTAAAATTTTAACACTGGTTCAAAAAACCTGGCGTTGGTGCGACTGAGTGCTTAAGTTGTACGTAGCTGTACTGTTTTGTAGTTGTTGACTGTTCAGCGTGACTAGTGATCGAGAAAAATATTATTTATAGACTTTGCAAGAACTGGCTTAGTTTGTAGTAGAGTTCTGAGTTGCAAAAACTGAAAAATTAATATGGTAAGATATGAAGTATTTAGCTGCACTTATTTTTGCGAATTCTCTCTCAGAAATTTTGCTGTACTTAATTTTTGCGTTTTTGACGATTGCCCATGGTACACAGCTTCTGCGGCTTTATTTTGCATGCATGTAATTTTTTGCGAGATTTACCGATTTGTGAGGTTTTTGTAAAATTACACGCGCGCGAAAATGTCATGCTTTACAGCATGCTTAGGATCTCTTGAAATAATGTCAATGTTCTGTACGTATCCATTATATTAAGCTATTTATATCCATTGTATCCAAATACTGTACGATTCATTCAGCTGCAAAGTATACGTATAGGTTTGCAAGATGGAAGTTACTCCACTGATTTGATAGTGTAGCCATAAAACTATTGAATTAACTCTTGGCTCCATATCTTCTAATAGTTCAGCCATAAAAACTGTTGAAAGTGGGTCAAGTTACTTGCGAGTTGACTAGTTGTTAAGCTTTGTAAATAATTATTGTAAATTGTTAATGCGGACTGATTGCAAAAATTCCAAGTAACTATGAGGTTTAGATTAAAAGCGTACATTTTGTTATTTTTATTTGTTAAAATGCAGGATTGCAGCAAAGAATGTATAAAATGATCTATAAATACATTCCTTGAAGGTGTATACTTTTAATTTTGGTATGAAAGCAATAATCGTCAATTCTCAAATTTCTAAGAATGATACGTTGTGTTACCTAACTGGTGCTTTTGATGTAGGGGCATCTATTATATATTCAGAACCTACAGCTTTTGAAAAATGAGATCCTTTTACATTTTGAGTGGCTTTTAACTACTGTAAAACATGAAATATTTGCAGCATGTTATTTTCGGGTCTTGTAGAACATGAAATTTATCTGCACATTATTTTCCAGGTTTGCCTATCCAAAATTTGGCTGTTTTGCGGACTGCCCACTATAGCTTCTGCTGGCTTTTTTTGTGCATGCAATGTTAGCGAGTTTCACCTATTCGTGTGCTACGCACAAAACAAACCTGTTCGTATGCTACGCACAAAACAAACCTGTTCGTATGCTACACACAAAACAAACCTGTTCGTGTGCTATGCACAAAACAAACCTGTTCGTGTGCTACGCACAAAACAAACCTGTTCGTGAAATTCACCAAAATTACATGCATGCGAAAATTTAATGTTTTACAGTATCTACCTAGAAAATAATGTATAATGATAATATGTTAGGCAATAAGTAATCAATACGAAGAAGTCGAACAAATCTAAACACTGATTGTAATACTACACTACAACTCAGTGTCTAGCAGTCTGCAGTGTAGTGGTTAATGAAACGTGACAACAAAAACACGAGTTTATCATTAAACAAAGAGGTGTTCAGTTTACATTTTGTCACATCATTATATGTAAACTGTAAAATATAATATATGTCATCATGATTCCGAATCACTCAAAACAGCAATCATGCTCTAAACCCTTCCAGGCTTAAAAGAACAACACGCTCTTCTTTTAGATAAAAAATAACAACAAAACTTAACCCCTGAACTTCTTGGTTTTTCTTCTAGCAATGTCTGAGATATACTTAAGTGTTTAGTGGCCGCATTCCAAGCTCAAGCGGGAGCAAAATGTGATATAAAATAAATGCAATCCGGTCCCAAAATTCAACGTCATGTTCTTAATATGAGCAGGGTATGTGAATATATGATTGGTTTCGTTACACATTACACCATTTGTCTCGTCATGCTACATCAAGTGTACCGTAACACAAAAGTGTAACTGCCTCATCTTGTTACATCAAGTGTAACATATAAGTGTAACTGCCTATGACATAATGCTAAATTCAAGTCTCGTAAACAAAACAAAATTAAAATTAATGCGCGTTTCTCGTGCAATCAAAGAACTTACTTCAAGTAATAATACTACTTAAACAGCAAATTCGCTCAATTTCTCCTCTTCCGAATTATATAAAACGCTACATCTTGTATTGATTAAAATTGTAAGCACACGTTTACAAAAGTTCACCGAACATCAAGTCTATTGTTTGCAGAAGATGTGTACACGAAGAATAAAATACATGAAAACTGGAGCCTGATCCCACAACCAAGGAATACTAATACGCAACATGAATGAATAATAGTTATAAGTCTATATAATATATAATAATAATATATAATATAATAATAATATAATAATATAATAATAATATAATAATATATAATAAGTCTATATTCAGTGCGTAAATACTAACCCTTATCCACATTAGCATCGACAATTCTCATAAATCACATATTACCCATACATCACCATTATGCCCAGTCGTTCAATTGCGCTGAGATCGTGCTCGCAGAACAAAATTGACCAAACACTTGGCAGAAAGTTTGACCTGAGATCAACCTGACCCAGATTTGGTAAATATTGCGCATCAAATTCAAAACCAAGATCGATTTTCAACTCCGCATTAAACGGCTGACCCTTAAACAGGCCTAACACATCCAGGGCAGTACACTGCATTATTTTATTTAACACCGCAAATCCGATGTAGATTGTAATAAGCAGCATAGCTATTCGTCACAAATATCCGACATCTCCGCTTTAAAATAACCAAATTTTAAATTTTCATAATTATTGCGGGCGGTCACAAATTTTTGCATTAAGCGCAATAACAAAGTATTTAAGAACAGCTCAGAAGCGCCCTAAAACAGCCAAATCGTAATAACTTAATGAAACAAAACTAAAAAATTGAATTTAAATAAAAATAGTCAATTTAGCACAATAGATGATAAAAGTAAGAAGCTGTCATTTTTATACAGCTCAGCGATTTGGCTCAGAACAAATCTTTTAACAATAAACCTCCAAAAATCACTTAAATCGGTAGATCAAATGATTTAACAAAACTCTTACTCGAACTAAATTAAAATAATTTTAAAATTCCAGCAAATAATTAATTTGTAGAAATTACGCTAATTGGTCAATATTTGCCAGTAAATGTTGACGCTACCCATTCAATGTCAAAGCACTGACACGTCATGTCTTCATTGCAGCACAAAAACTCGATAGCAACTCGGAGACGAAATTATGAAATTAAAATAAATGCCGCTAGTTTACAGATCATACATCGTTCATTTCACACCCGGAGTCAAACACAAACTGACGCGCAAACAATTTTATTTCCAATTTTTTCCACCGTATGAAACGATGATGCGCGCTTCAACAGTTTAATTGTAATTACCCTAAATTTGTCAAGTAATCAATAGTTAAGAACCCCATCAGATGATAATTAATAACCAGTACGCGATACAACGCGCACCACACATCTGTTGGCATTTCTCATTTTCGCATCGCACCACCACGCTGCACCCACATCCCCTCCCGCGCCACTTCCCGCACCACACGGCCTCACTGTGACGCTTCATCCGCAAACCACAAAACCCAAAAACCACATCTTCATCATGATGATAATGATCAACCTTACACCGACGATAATTAATCCATGTGTCGATCTCGTGCACCGACTAAACGTGTCTGTTGGGCACGCATAAGCCTGACGACACCAATGCGCGCCCAGCCGCGCACAGCCCAAGCATCATCCTGCGCATCTGCGCATCACCCCGCGCACTGCCTGCGCATGCGCATAAGCTTTGGGTTGATCCCCAGCTTGATGGATCTCATGGCCATCGCCCGGTTGAAGTGCCGCTGCGTGCGACACCCCGCCCCGCCCTCCCCCCCCATATCGTCGAACCCCCCGGGGTCGGCAGAGCAAACGATCCCGTACAACACGGCCATGACAAGCAGCGTGATGATGCTGAGGGTGTAGTAGGTCATGCCGCCCCCCCCGGCCCCCTCGCCCCCCGGCCCACCACCTCCGGGGGCGGCCAGCTCCAACTCGAGGAGATGGGCCTGCGCTGGGTGGAAGCCAGGGTGAAGGTCGAGGGTGTGGCGGAAGTGATCGGCTGCCTCCTGGAACAAAGATCGCAGCGAGTCAGGGTAGATCAGCTGCTAGTGCCACGTGTAATGTAAACTCGTCCCTGAAGCAATAAACTTCTCAAAAAAAATATATACGGTACTGGAGGATCCCGTAAAACATGAAATTCTAGCTGCAATTTAACCAAACCTAATAGTATATAAAGACATCCACGCAATTTGAAACTAAATGCAACAGGCATATTTAGCATAATTCTCTCGGATTTACTGAAACGTCATCACTCGTCCACCGCGCACCTCGTGTCGCCCACGCGCCTTGAGAATCTCTCCGAGCGTAAACTGCTGCAGCCACGCGTTGCCGCCGCCCCCCTGCTCCACCCCCGTCGTCTGCCCCCCAACGGAGGACCCCCGCAGCGCGGCGAGGGACGCTCGCGTCAGTTCGTACGCATCGTCGAGAAGCCGCAGGTTGAAGAGAACGCGCGCGAGGTTGAGCATTGCGTCAGAGTTGTTGGGCGCGAGTGCGAGCGCACGCCGGAAGCACTCGATGGAGCGCTGTGTGTCGCCCTTGATGCGCCAGTAGTTGCCGATCTGGTTGTACACCTGCGACGACTTGGGCTTCTGCACAACAACAGCGCACCGCACTAAAACATCAGGAAACTATTGAATTTAGTACCGGTATTTTTCTGTGAAATTTGACAGAAATTGAACAAACAAGTGACATCAGACAAAGTGATTCGACAAAGTCAAAGAAAAGACTAAGACATGAAGCACATATATACACAATCTACGCGACAAATCCTTAAAATTAAAGTGTGCTAGATAATATTGAACACTACCTACTATAACATCTCATATCACTCATAACATCTGAGCACTCATAACATCAGTAAGTCAATAACTACAAATTATTCCCGTTAGTACCGTACTCAATACACCGTCCAAGATCCACTGTTGTCCCAAAGTACTCATGCATCAAATACTTAAATTATATGCATAGGCTGTACTAATATACTGTGTATTACAGAGAATATTCTGCTGCACTAAAAAAAGTCTATCGTACTATGATTATGCTGCATACACTATGCCACTCAGAGGGAGGAACATAGCCGACCTCCTTCTTGGCCTTCCTCAGCTGTGCTTGCACCGCGCTCAGGTCAACGTCTGCCCCTCCCCCCTTGGTCCTGAAGATCATCGCTACCTCTGGCTCCGGGACGTGGGGATGCCGGTGTCGATTAATAATACCCGTCAAGTGGTCAAATTGGGTCGAGTTGACCGGCCGACCGCAGTCCAGCACCATCGATTTTTTCTTCTTTTCAGGGGGTTTGGACGTCGGGGGCGTTTCTCGGCGGTCGGTCCGAATGTCTCGATTGTCGGAGCTACGGGAAGGCCGCTCGCTGGAAGAAAAATAGTACAATTTATTGCATAATATTTTTATTTGACAACACGTCATTAAACAGTACTGTAGTGTTTTAATTCTAATTTTAATTTAATTTTTCATTTCACATTAATTAGAAACGCCATTCAAGCGTTTATCATTTTTAATTATGTGATTCAGGAAGTAGGATTTTATATGATTCTTCTTTCACACTTATACAGAATCTAATTTATTCCAAAACTATTATTATATAATAGTATTGGTCCCAACTTAAAAAAGAAGAAATTCGCCGTGGCTGCGGCT